>JABWIB010000148.1:42674-79221 GCA_016617825.1 Platyplectrum ornatum | reverse complement strand
TTCACATTCTCCAGAGTGTAAAATGAAACTGAGAGCTCAAATCTGATTGGTTGCCATGGGCAACTTCCCCAAATTGGAATTTCACTGCAATCTCCCTGCTTAGTAAATATACCCCCTAGTAATTACTAAAGCTGGGCATCCCCTAGAACAATATCGTTCTAGTGGATATTGGTGCCGATAAACAAAAAACTGTCTCCGGCACCAATCACTAGAACACTATCGTTCTAGTGGTGCCCAGCTTAACAACGAAAAAGTTTTTTAAAAAGTTCTAAAATTCTAAATCCTCATCCTTTCCTCTCGGTAGCCATTGCAGGCACCGAAGAGATGCCCAGCTGCTTCCCCGACAATTCCTCTCCCCCCTACAGGAGAGGAAGTTCTTCATGCATGCAGGCACCCCGTCTAACTGAATTTTAAAAACCTTGGCCTAAATTTACTAAGCAGTGAGATTGCAGTGGTTGATTAGAAATAATCAATGAGATATTGCAAGTTGGAACTTTGTAGCTTGTTGCAAGAAAGTTTCGCTGTACACAAGTAAGAATGAAACAAGAAACCATAAAATTTTGTATTGCCAATCCAAGATGTTTGGGATGAGAGTGGAAAATACATTTTTCTCTCTATTTCTCTACAGTGTAAAATGAATGACAACCCTAAAGTCTATTAAATCACTTACTTTTATAACACTGATTTCAGTTTCTCCTCACCTTGTGCCAGATCCAGACTTAGATGGGTGTTCTGAGTACATAATGTATAACCCCAATTCTGTTTGTACCGGGGCAGCAGGATTCAGGTTGTGACACACGGATTGGGTCCACTCACCATGCATACTGATATTAAAATCATACATTAAGCTTTGATAAGCCTTTACATATGATTCAGTGTTCCTCCTACATGCAATCGAATGGGTACTGTACATACCACAGTGTGTACTAGCAAAGTTTTCATAAGGTTATTACAGGTTTTTTCTCAGTTTTTTCAGTTTTGTTTTCTAACAACTTGTCAAAGTCTTTTAATATTTTGTTACTTGTGACGTACCAAATGAACTGTTAATGAAGAGGTATATTTCTTTATTTACATAGTTAAATAACCAACATCCTTACATTAGGAGTGATACCTAATTGAACATCTACTGTTTTGTAGTACCAAACTGACGAGTGATTAATTAGTCATTGATATGTTTTACCTCAGAAGTTGTTTTCACTCATAATGCAAACACAGAGAAACAATTAGGTTAATTAGAAAAGCAAATACATTACTTTTTAGAAAAATATAATAAACTTTCTCACCTTTTAGATCTAGATTACTGGCCCCGGTAGAGTGCTGTGTGACTGTCCTTCCATCAATTCTCAAAGTATGTGCATTCCCAGGATCCCTTGAGACAGCAACACTGTGCCACTGGTTATCGTTCAATGGTCGCTCCGAGTTGCCTTTCATTAAGGATGGACCATTTCCAAGGTCAAAAACATAGTGTATATACCTAAGGATTTTGTATAAAGAAGAGAATGTATAGCTGTAGAATGTAAATTGTCCATATCACTAACTATCTACATCATTGACCATCTACAATCACAGCATTGGTAATAATTTTACTCAATGGAAACACTAAAAGAAGATCAGGGGAAATATCTGTGCTCACAGACGCAACCTTAAAATGTTAACATTGGGTTGCCTGTACCATGGTGGGGGTCTGATCTGCCTTCTCCCTTTGAAGAAGCCTGTGTAAATAAAAGGTTGAGCCAGGGAAACGGGAAGGTAAATACAACCAAGGTTGTATTTATTTCAGCTATTGACACCCCTCCCTTGCTATTATCTAAATACTTTATTACCAAAATTTATAGTTATATTTACTCTATCTAATCTCCATAATCAGTAAATATGACTTTCTGTAATAATAAAAAAAAACCAAGCCTAAACATAAAAACTTGTGCTTGGGTAAAATAACAAGGTGTAGTATTCTGCTAGGAAGTGGATTAGTGACATTTTATTATATTAAAGCAGATTTTTTACTATACCTACTTTTACTATTAACTATTTACTATAACTATTTTAAAAGAAGGCAGAAGCACAGATATAAAGTTGCCCTTGGATATTTGATATAAATATATTTTTAGTGATTTTTAACCCTCATTATGCTACAAGTTTCTGTACTTCAATCTATGTCTGGATAATTAAAATTCAGGTGATCCAGGGGCCCATGGGATTCCCAGGACTCATGTGGCTCCCGGGGGCCTGCAGATGCTGCAGTTACTCCCTGGAAGTGCAGGTACACATTCCCTGAAACTCTCAGCTCAGCTGTTCGGCTGTGTCAGGGAGAGACAAGTGGTGCTGGCTGCAAATCCACCCAGACCTGACATGCACACACCCCGAGCACCTACCAATATAGCCAATATACCATCCCAGACTTAAAAAAATTGGCATATTTTCCGCAGTCTGGATCCAGCTCTTTAAAGGGGGCCAAAAGAATATTTTTGCACCTGGGCTCACAACTATCTAGTTCTGCCTCTGTACCTATTCTATATTTATTTGCTCTCCCTTCCCCCCCAAAATCCTAGTTTAAAATCCCCTCCAGCCTTCTAACCATCCTTTCCCCTAGCATAGCTGGCTCTTCCAGGTTGAAGTGCAACCCATCCCAGGAATAAAGATGACTTTTGACCAAGAAATTGGCCCAGTGTTCATTTCTGAAAATACTACCTTGCCTTAAGTTTACGACCCAGGTCCTTTAAATTGTTTTTCAAAATTCCCAATATCCCTCTATCTCGGCATTAGTGTCAACTTGTAAAGTCACAGGGTCATTCCCATCCCCTCCCAACAATCTGTCCCCCCAATTACCAATATTTAGTCTCTTTTAAACTGAACAGTATGGCTCCTGACATTTTCTCACTTTTTCATGATTCATTTATGCCTTTATAAAACTAGGTCATACCGTATCACTAACACTTGTTATACAAATACATATTATATTCCCTACAGCAGCAAATAGTAAGGGAAGCTGTTTAAGAAGTAATGCTATTTTTCTTGTAAAAGCCAGAGGCTTTTGATGGGACAATCACACTTAGTGCTCAATCCCAATTCAATAGAGGATAGGATATATGCTAATTCACCTATTCACTGCGCACATTGAAGAGGTGGATCCGGGTTGGGGTGAGAAGTCTTTCCGACGACATGGATTTACATTTTAAGATTCCTGCCGTTAACACCTGCTATAGCCACTTATCTCAATCCTAAATTTTATAGTCTCAATTATTGTCTTAATCTCAATTCAGTAAGATTATGTCCCCTTTTAAAATCCATATTATTGTTCTGTGCTTTTATTTAGTTAGAACCCTACCTTAAGTCCTATACATGTACCTTTGCATTTATGGGTTTGCAAAAAATGTTAATTCATATGCACCCCCATGAATTGGCTCTATAAATATAAATATATAAATAAGATGTACACTCTGTAATATTACTCGTCAGTCTGGAATGGTAACTCAAACAGTAAACCAGTAATATAATATTTGGAGGACAGCAACTATAACATTTGTTTTCTTCTACAAACTTGTACTACTTGTTGTAAATGCATTTGTCACAGTTCACCACAATCAAATAAACCTAACCCCACTGACCTACAAGTAATGTATTGGATTTAAGTCCCACTGTATAACAAGGAAAAAACACATTCTTAGTTATTCCATGCTGACATCCTGGCGTGAACCAGAGTTTTCTCCGGAAAATCCAGAGGTGCGTGTATCTCTTGAGCACGCACCTCTGGATCGCATGCAGGGAGAATACGCATATTTAAATGTGTTATGTGAGTTATTATTATTTACATTTTTTTTAAAATGGCCTTGGATAATATAATGCTATTTAGATTTTCACTATTTTCATATTATTGAGTGTATTAAAAGAAGTGCACTTCTGTTCCAATTATCAAGATAATTTAAAATATAAATATATTTACAACTTACATTTTTGTATACAGAACATGCTGTACATCCAACTATAGGTAAATACATATTTCCATGCAGTTCCATTGTAGGGAACATATGGAACAATCTAAATGTAAACATTCAAATATATTAGCTCACCCCTTTACAAGTTCCACAGCAATAAAATCAGGTCCCTGTCCTCCATTGTAAAGTAAGAGACCATCAGGATGTCGCCCGCGAAACATGAAGAGAAGATGCATAGATGCATAAGCTTGAAGTCGAGGAAGAGCAAGGTGGGCTGGCCCCGAACGAAAGACTACGGGATCAGCTAGCAGTGGGCGAAGACCGCCAGCTCGAGCATTCAGTTCACATCGCCGACCCAATTCCCCATCTTGACACAAATCAAGATATGGAGCGCCATTATAGCGAAGAGCTGTTAAGTGACCCAAGAAGTTTGAAGGTGGGGCTGAAAGGAAACGGCGTTCAGTCATTATGCCTGTTTCCAGGTGGTGAAGCTCCAGTCGGGTATGGTCACCAGCCATGTGTCCTAAAGAAATAAAATAGCAGATGTGTGAAAAAGAAAACTTACAACCTCTTAATATAATGTAAAATATAAACTATAGACAGATTGTATCATTCCATTTCCATTAAAACAATAATATACATACCACTAAGATAACGTTTTAGAAAGTGTCAGTGCCATAGGTCAAGCACCTTTGCAATCTTGTATCAGTGCGGGAATGTTTTGGGTCTGAATGGGTATGGAACAATAAAACAGAAATATCTAATTCTCCAAACTGACTGATAAAGTTTTCTTGTCCATTAATAGCTGTCATTTAGCATTTAATAATATTTATTATCTTTATTAAGTATATTCATTTGTATTTTGTACATATTGATCCAGAACATTTATCCCCTGCCTTTTCCACATAAGAGCGGGGAGTGAAGGAAAGTTCACTATTTAGTTATATCTTTAATCACAATAATCTTGTGTTCAAGATTTGAGGACACAATAACCACATGATTGCTTTAAAGAGGGGGACAGTTCGAAGTATTCTGTTATTTTGTCTATGAGTACAATGATTACAAAGTTTGAAGAAGGCAAACACATTGATAATAATTCTGTAATGATATCCGAGTTATTTCAGTTTTATTATTGATAGAAATAGTAATAAGAAGGTGTATTTTTACTTTCAGATCTAGAATTTGTATCATGGATTTACCAAAATGTATTTTTGTACCTGATTCCCTCAGAAAGCAGTTTTTTTTTTAAACATAGCAAGTATAGTCTGTGTACAAATGGTAATTGCAGGGGCAAGAGTAGTACAACAATTGCTGTACATAACTCGGATATTTTGGTAATGATGTCGTGCCCTAGCATATAATAGACGTGTTACTGCTTTTTTTTATTTTAAACGGTCTTCAATCTATTCAATCGCTATGCCACAGATGACCCAATGCATGGGAATTGTAATAACCAATACAACTGAACAAGTGGCCATCTAAAGTTTGGACTATAAGGAATTGGTGTTTTGTTTAGATATCTGTTTTTTTATACTGTATATTAAAAAATACAGTTGCATCTTCCTTACTGACCTTGCCCTGATGATCCATGTTCTTAGGATAGCAGTGTGTGTATTCTGAGCACTCATTGTAGATGAAACACTAAAATAGCTTTCAAGTATTTAAATATAACTACTCAGAAGGGACAGCAGGTGGCACTGCATGTTTCATATAACCACCACAAACAAATAAATGTTTAACTATAATGTAATTCTATGTAGATTTGTAATTATTCTTAACTTATATTAGATAAATTGTTGATAAGATTACTTCAATATAACATGACATGGAATGCTGTAAACATACAAGCCATATACAATCACAAGAACAGTGTTGATTGTTTGCCACAGTTTTAGAGCATATTTTCACCTCTTTTTTTCCTCTTTTCTCAGACGAATTGACTGCTGTAAGGACAAGTTTCCTGCAAGGTGTGAGGGGGTGTAAATGTACTGCTAGTATAATTAGAAGCACTGCTAGTTTCATATTATGAGTTTAGATTGTTAGTAAAATGATGTTGAGAAACCAGCAGTAAGTATATCTTTATACACACACAGGCAGAAATCTGGGAATTGCATTTAATTAATATTATTTAAATTAATCTTCTAAATGATTAAAATAAAACTCAACACACAGGCGTATCACTGGAAACAACATAAATACAGGCACACAAATACATAAAGTCAACAAGTCTTCTCAGTCATATGGTCTACCTTCTACTGTGACATTGTCCACGCTGAGTTGGAGATATTTCCCTCTGCGAAGTACCCGAACCGTGTGCCATTCATTGTCATTCAGCTTTTGACCCGCAAATAATGTCTCTGGGCCCTTGCCTGCAAGGATCAGGGTTGCATCATGAGAGTTGCATTAATTTGAAAATCTACACATAACTTTCTGGAGGAAGCACTGGCTACTGCTATATTAGGATAGAATCTGCTGTGCTCTTTATTCTACATTTTAGTAATATAATTATTATAAATATAAACTGTATTTTAAGTGTTAACCAGAATACCTATACAAAAACCATGTAAAATACAGTTTGTCGTGTGTGATCTGGAAAGCATATACTCTATCATTGTAACTTATAGCAGTGTTTATATTTTGTAGTATTTTTTTGTATGTTGAATGAAAAATACAGTTTTATTTTGATTCTCCCATTGTTCTGGAAGGTATCACAAATCAAATGGTTTTATCATCATATGAGTGACGTCATATTTAGTGTCTTCATACAGTATGTAGTAAAGTGTTGTTTAATTAAATAATCTCAGAGAGGTTTCTAAACACACACTGTCTGATCCTGAGGTGCGCGCAAATCAGCGTGCAGTGTGTGTGCCCAGGACTGATGCTTGGTCTCTGGGCACCCTAGACGAGACCCAGAACCCACCCTCCCCACAGGGTCCAGTTCATGTGATGTTACATTGCATTGGAAGACATGGAGGAGCTCAGTGGGGAGGAAGGTCAGTTATTATTAAAATATTGCTGTTATTTATTATAATTTTTTTTCTTATAGATTGCCGCCCACCCGCTTGCTATGGGAGATCGCCTGAAATCGTCCGGCCCTGTGTGTCCCTTTCAAATCATGGTTTGTGTGTGATACGCGTGCCCAAACATTGATACCTGTGAATGGACTTTTTACCTTGATTCCTGTATGCAAGTGTGGTACATAGCATATAGGCATCAAGGTAAATGACCATATCCAGGTGCTTCCACATTTAGCTTTACATCCATGGTGCAATGTTCATGAAATTGAGAGTAAAACTAAATTACAAATAAACAATGTACGTTTTAATGCTGATTTATTTACCCTCAACTCGAAAACTTCCCCTGTAAGTAATTTATGGAGCATGCATCACCAATACTTTACTTTAATTGAGCCCATTTGCCCTTTCAAGTGATACTCGAACTTCTCTGTGTGGTATTAGGGGTAACGGGAAAAGCTTGTATGGAGGTGGCAGCCCTATTTTAATCACCAGATAACAGATGTTCTATTTCATAAAATATAAGCTAGTTCATAAATATACATAATAGGCATAAAGTGGAACTTATTAATTCTATTGTGGGTAAATGGTAATTTCCTAAAAAAGGTTGAAAACCACTTATGTATTCTTCAGTGTTAAAATTAATGGACAGCTTAAAGTTCGAATATAAGTAAACAACAGTTTTTACTGTTAATTAATTAATTAATTTAAATACCACTAACACATTTCCCCAGATGACCTGCTATACATGGCGATTTCACACCATGAAAAGAGATTTCCAGTAAATGTGGAAAGACATCTGTATATTTCGTAAACACAGAGTAATACACTAAACTGAAAAAAATAATTATTACTGTGTATATAAAATATTTTACCTGCACAATGATAAAATAATAAGTTTTGTGTAGGTATGTGAATTAGGTTATGGGACTGGCCTCAAGAGTGGGAGATGTTTACCATCACTGCCACAACATCCCTGCGCCACAATTTGTATGGCTATGCCCACCTACAGGACAGGGATTGTCATGCGGAGTTCCAACACCGCTCCTTGTATATAATCCAACAAATTAGACAAAGCTCTGTACTTTGGATTTTCCCGTAGTAATTTCTGAGGGATGCAGTTAAGCAGACTGCACTTAGACATCATCTGTGGTTTGTGCAAATGTTCTGTGTCTGTTTGCGTCTGGATTGGGTGCACTTGCTTGGGCATGTCTTTACTTTACATTGACAATGTGTTTTTCTCCATTGATAAGCCTTTAAGAGTGCAAACAGACACAGCTTGAATTATGGTTGTGGCCGAATCAGTTTCTGAGCACGCAAAGTGCAAAATTATTTGTTAATACACAAAGCAGGCAGGCACACGCGCACCTCTGGATCAGCCCTGTGGGCAGCACGTATCTTAGGAAAAAATGCAAAGAAATAGAAAAAACATATAAAACAATCAGCTTGTCAACTTAATTCAATAGAAGAACTGTGTTTAGTCAAAGTAAAACTAAATTAATGGACTAATACAGACTAAATGATAAAGAAAATGACACAGAAACAAAATAAACTAAAGAGGAGGAGGGATAAAAAGGTTAAGGAACAAAATAGTGAACAATGAAAATCATAAAAGTAAACAGAAAAATAGAGTTGACAAGCTGCGGCTGGAAACAGTAAATAAAATAGGCTGGTACAAAGTAAATAACAAAAACAGATTTAGAAGAAAGCGCAGTCAGACCAAAGAGACAGCTTAAAACTTACTGGGCCCGCATACTATCCGTATACAGTCTGGGGAGGAGAGAAAGAGATAGCCTGGGTTATCCTTCAGATCTTTCTGCAGACAGAACAATTCAGCACCCACATATTCCGGGGACGCACATGTGTCTAAGGGGCCATTTCATATTCACATGTTTTGCATACTAATACAGACTACCCACTAACAAAGCTGTAAAAGGCTGCAATCTGCAAAGCTATATATGTGTGCCAAATGCAATAATGCAGAAGACAAATTTGCTATGCAAATTTCCTATCACTAAAAAATTACATTAGTAAACTATGCATAATTTGAAAACATAATATTTCATATAATCCACACAAGTAGAAACAATTATAGTAGAAAGTGACTGCATTTTAGAACACCATGTACAATGTTAATGTCTTTCTATTTTGTATTACTTGTACTACCGAAATTTAAACTAATTAAATGCATATTGAAAACATATGTGTCATGAAATGGCCACCTTGCAGACTACAGCTAAACAGCCAGATGGGAACAGAGGTGGTCACCACTTTTGTCCTCTAAGCTCTAGACTGAAAGGTACATCAGAATCTGATATAGTACCAATCAACCACAGAGTCCAGATAGGGGACCAACACTTCTCATCCTATCTTCATCAGAATCATCCAATTTAAGGATAATCTGGAGCTGGTAGCTGTTGTCACCACATGTCGTCAACCGCTACGGAAAAGGGGATATGGACAAATCAAAGGCAGAGCCATGCCCCACTTACACTCTTTTGAAGAAAGCATGTGGTATATGAATTGGTTTGTATTTATTATATGTTTAAGGAGATGAAATGAATTCTTGTCTTAAATGACCTAGAAAAATCAATGGTTGAACCTAATACCTACCTATACAAATTCTTTACAAAGACAAGTTAGGAAAGGTGTAACTAATAATAAGCTGATATATAATAAGCTACCTTGTCTGTTATAATTATCATTAGTATAGAGAAACTTCCTAACTAGTACTGATCAAAAAGTGAGGAAATACAAGCTTGGCTACCCTGAATCGGTAGTGCTTCTATAATAAAAAGAAACTACAGTCAACCCAGCACAATATACACTGTTCAGTGTGGGAATAAATTTGCCACAATCCTGTGTTTAACTTCGGCATTGCTAAGCACTGCTCTACACTATGTAGATGTTGCTTTCAGGTCTGTGCCTGAGTCAGCTGTTTGGGGCATTCACCACTCATTGTTGGTTAATTATTTACTTTACTATAATGTTATTTACTTGTTTGCAGGACTCTACAGATCCACAGTTCCCATCCTGTTTTGCTGGACTAAAGGTACTCGTGTGTGTACTCGTTCACAGGTACGAGCCTGTGTCTGTTGCACTACAGGTTCCAGTCTGCCATCCTGTGACTATTAATGCACAGGTCCCAGCCTGTGACTGCTGAATTGCAGGTTCTAATCTATCACTCTGTGTGTAATCATTCACAGGTCCCAGCCTGTGTCTGTTTCACTAGAGGTTCCAGCCTTTCACCCTGTGTCTGCAGGTCNNAGCCTGTGTCTGCTTCACTAGAGGTTCCAGCCTTTCACCCTGTGTCTGCAGGTCCCAGCCTGTGTTGGAAGCACTGCAGGTTCCAACCTGTTTCCCTGTGTCTACTTATCCACAGGTCCCAGCCTGTCTGCTTCACTTGAGGTTCCAGCCTTTCACCCTGTGTCTGCAGGTCCCAGCCTGTGTTGGAAGCACTGCAGGTTCCAACCTGTTTCCCTGTGTCTACTTATCCACAGGTCCCAGCCTGTCTGCTTCACTTGAGGTTCCAGCCTTTCACCCTGTGTCTGCAGGTCCCAGCCTGTGTTGGAAGCACTGCAGGTTCCAACCTGTTTCCCTGTGTCTACTTATCCACAGGTCCCAGCCTGTCTGCTTCACTTGAGGTTCCAGCCTTTCACCCTGTGTCTGCAGGTCCCAGCCTGTGTTGGAAGCACTGCAGGTTCCAACCTGTTTCCCTGTGTCTACTTATCCACAGGTCCCAGCCTGTCTGCTTCACTTGAGGTTCCAGCCTTTCACCCTGTGTCTGCAGGTCCCAGCCTGTATTGGAAAAACTGCAGGTTCCAGCCTGTTTCCCTGTGTTTACTTATCCACAGGTCCCAGCCTGTCTGCTTGCTCTTAGGCTCAAAACTGTTGCCTTAGTACTGAAAAATCCAGCCATCTGTCACCAGATAACACAAACCCTAATCCATTATTTAAATCATTATTTATCTCATCTTCTTATGTTCTTATTATTTATTGTGATTTAAATGAAAGGAATAGTTTAGTTATTATTGCAATGAGAAATGATAAATTGCTACTCATGTTTGCAACACATTTAACTACTTTGGTAATTGTTTTGAAGAACTGTTTTTGAGAAATGTGAATACAGAAGTATAGAGGTAATGTATGAGCTTATGGATGGTTGTTTGTGAAGAGCACAGTAGGGCAAGGATTTGTCACTTTTAGATGTCCACTCCGTGCCTGACAGACCAGAGGTGTCTGAAGGTTCTAGCAAAACAAACAATGTAAGGTTATAATTGATTAATCATGGTACCAATATACCAATCAGTCATGCTTCCACTCATAAAGCATTTCCGACTGGCAATGTGACACCAGTCACAGAGACAAGGGGATTAATTCAGAGATTGGAGAACATTTGGTGTAGAACAAACCACGATACAAAATGAGGGTTGCAAATTATTAAAACTATTATTGTTATTTATGGATTTTTTGCAGGGAAGAACAACTGCTTTTGCATATAATGAATAAATATGCTTCATTTTTTGCAACTTAAAGTTAATCCACAATGCATAACATATTACTATGGTCCAACCTTTACAGTAGGGTTTTTCCAAGGTGCAAATTTGCTCCTTTTTTGCCACTTGCTCCTGTCTCTGAATTAGCCCCAAATAGATAGATAATCACAATATTAAACAATCTGTTTTCAACACATAAAAACCTTCCTAAAACGTTTTAAGTAGACATCAGTATTAAATGTATCATATAACTGTACATGATCTTGTATATTAAATACTACAGTTAAGGTATACAAATATAATACATATATGAAAAAGTGTTGGCCTGTTTTAGGGTCTAATCCCCTCCCATATGGCATATAGAAGTCATGGCTACATATTGAACATTGCAGGTCTTTTGCACATGTATTAGTCGTACATTAGACAAAGAACTGAGTAGATGCTAATCTGGACAGGCTATGTTTGTAGTATTTGAAGTGTGTAGTTTTGTGTTATTATTATGGAAAATTTCCTCTATCTTACATTTACACCCCATTCGACTATCATAGTGCACATGTAAACAAACACAAGATGATCAGGTAGTACAATAGTGTGTAAAATAGAAATAGATATAATTATATAATGGGCCTGATCCTCATTTGATATGATTTTGCTGTATGTCCACAATTATTTCATTTCTAAGTTACGTGTTTAACTTCTTTTCCAACGCTCCCATCACATGGATGAAAAATTGACCAGTGAAATGTCCAAAACCCTACCTTATGTCCCTACATATGAATCACTATGTGAAGGACCTGTACAAAACTCAGCTCATCTCATACTGTATTATCCCTGTACGGAAAACTGACCATACAGAAAATTTGTTCTATATGATCGGTGTTGTACTTGCCGTGGTTCTGGACATGAGCAATATGCACAGACATGTTCAACACGCATTCAATCAGGATCAGGCCCAATGTTCTTTCAAATTCCCCAAAATATTTATAATTTTATCTTTCGTTTTATAGACTATGAAATTCATCAGATTCAGTCGCATTTTTATGCTACTTGTGTAGTTATTAACTTGTCTCTGTGACTCTGTTCATTGGCTTTCTATGGATATGTTTTTTTAAATGGATACCTAGGTTTACAGTAAGCTTCACTTTTCCTCCATCAAGTTCTAGTCGCAGAGTATCAGCAGATTCTTTGGAAGTGGTAGCTAGTAAGAGTCCATAGGCTCGTTGAGACATGAAGCGTAGAGAAACATCCTCAGCTTCTGTATGGGTGACTCCTGGGAGGAGGACCTTGAGGTACATGCTGCCATCATAACTTAAGACTGCTGCTTCTGTAAAACGATAGGAACAATGGGAACAATAACAGTGGGTGCCACAAATAATGGGACAAGTTACTGTACTAATAAAAGAATTGTAATGAAGTATGCAAAGGGAATTTGGTGTTTATAGAAAAATTGAACTAAAAAATAAAAAAGGTGCATTATGTTTTACAGAAGTAAAAAAGTCTTTTATAAAATGGATCAGAGCTCTGGTCACACAGAGCTCTGATCCACAAAAGTGACTTAAGCCTTTTCCGCATGAGAGTGGAAAGTGACTGGAGTTCTTTCTCCTTTGTGTCCATTGGACCAGATTCAGACTTTCGGCACTATTACTCACAAATTACTCAGCGGCAAAACCATGTTGAATTGTAGGGGAGTTAAATTTCATTAGTTGCAAATAGTATTAGAGGTGAGAGATGATGTTTCCTATCCCAAGACATTGTAACAGTAACGCTGGTCAATATCTCTGCAAAATGCAAAAATAAAGTTTTCTCCCTGCATGCAAACACTGACATTCATTTTACCTCCCCTGCAAATTCAACATGGTTTTGCAAATTCTTGTGTAAGTCATTAATGTCTAAAGTCTACTTGCTGACATAAGGGTGGATGGGAAGGCCCAAGGACAATTTCATCTTTATTTTGTATGTTGTGCTACCCGGTTTTTAAGACACCTTAATCAACTTCAGTGGTAATAGCATGATAACCATGGTGTAAGTTTAAGTGCCTCATTTATGCTACCGACTACCTCAGTCAGTGCAACCTATATGCTTGAACTGTGTTAAAAATTATGCCATGAGCTAGATGAGTGAAGACTAATGTTATTGTGGTTTCTAGTTCTTTAGGAACAATAACAAGCTCAAAATATACGATTATATCTTTTTTATCCTTTTTTTGCAAAAAAGACCCAAAACCAAAACACTCATGGCTGATTTTGACAAAACAAATCCAAAACTAAAAAATTGTCCTGCACACATCTCTAATATATATATATATATATATATATATATATATATATATATATGTGACCTTCATATATCAAACATACTATTCAAATAACTTACTACATAACTCACCTCTCTCACATGTCTCCCCAAGGTACCCTGTCCCCACGCAGTCACAGATAAAGCGGTTCCAGCCTTCCCTGCATTGCCCCCCATTCCTACATGGAGAATTTGTGCATTGCCGCTGGGTCTCTCGAGTACAGAATGGCACCACACCAGCAGCCCCTGATAACTCAGCCAGACGTCTGATATCTCGACTTTTCCCATCTACAAATAGGTCACGTATGCAACCTACAAATCCAAAGCCAAGAGATGCTGTCCACACTTCAGGGGGAAGTTGAAGATCTTCTCTTGGTTCTGGAAGACCTCCAAGATACATTTCTCCTTCAAGGTCAAGAATTTCACTTTCACCTCCAACTTGAAAGGGTGTATTTCGGCTATTAACGGAAATAGAACCTGAGGAGAAAAAAAACAATGGCGTTTTAAAGTGTTTATATATGCAGCCAAATTAAGTCAGATAGAGCAAAGTCTATATTAATAACCTTGGACCAGATCTAAATTAAACAAATGTATTCACATTTTGATATATGGCAAGCATACTTCATCCACAAACACCTCCATCCACTGACACCCACGAGACCTAGTACTACAGGCACCAGCCTGCCCCGGCTGGCAAGACATTTACATGTAGCCCAGTAGCAAAAAAGAAGGGAAAAATACCCAGTTACAGCCAAAGAAGATAGAAAAACACATTGCTGTAGCTAAGAACAAATCATGAGAAAGCCAGCAGTGGACCACCAAGAGCTTGTAGATGTTGACAACAAGTGCTGGAAGAAGAAAACACTCCTCAGCAGAATCAATTTCAAAACAAGGCCCATTAAAAGAAGAATAGCCCACAAATCACAAGCCAAAAGTACTTCTATTAAACCAAACCATTGAACAGGATTGTACAACACCTCCCCTCCACAGTCATCTGGGAAGAATCCCAATGTTGTAGCAGCCGTTTTACTGTACTTAAGTCTCTGAACACTCAAGAAATGCTTCCAACATACTATTCTATGCATACTATTCTAAGACCACTACCCCTATACCTAGAGGAATCTGCACAGGGATCCCTACATTAATTTGCCCTTACTGTACTATTTACACACCTCCACAGGGGTTGCATCATTTGACTCATATTCCACTCTGCCTGTGCTTGTTGTCTTGTTACTAATTGCATTGTTTCTCCCAATTGTATGGTACTATGGAAATCATCTGTGGCAGCTGTGGCACCACGCTGATACATGATGTACCTGATGCTTTTAATGATTTAGTGTCATCTGACGTAAAAGTTATAATAAATAAAATAATTGCAACCAGTGTAAATCAGTATCCTAAATATTGTTTACATTTAAAAGTATCAATAGCAATTGAGCTGCAAAGTCCAACTGCTGGTTCTAGCTTTCATTAGTTCAGCATTATTCATTATAAAAAATGCTTATATCTTTGCATATATGTATTTTTCAGCTTCTGATATTTTATGAGAACTGAGTTTGTCTCTATTTTATGACAAACTGGGCCTGTAATAATCTAGACTTACGTACTATTGAACTTATAAGTATTAAGTAATGAGTGGTCAAAACCATGCTGAATTGCAGGGGAGGTAAATTTCATTAGTTGAGAGATGATGTTTCCTAGTACAAGTCTGATGTTACACAGTGTGACAGTAACACAGGTCAGTATATGTGTGCAAAATGCAAAACAAAAAGCATTCTCCCTGCATGCAAACACTAACATTCATTTTACCCTTGCAATTCAACATGGCTTTGGCCACTCGTAACTTTATGCTCGTAAGTTCAATAGTATGTAAGTCTGGATCCAGTCCAACAAGCCTGATGGGCAGTACAGTATGCATTGGGCTGTTGGGTTTGGGTTAAGGACACATAAAACTGGCCAATTTTCCATCCTTGCAAGTGATGTGCTGGGAAGAACATTAAGAAGATATCATTGGCGATCTTATGAAATGAGGATCTGGTAGTATGCTCAGTATTCTTTTAAAAAGTATGTGGATCAATACCTTAAAAATCAATTTGAATATTGATCAAATAAATTAATCTAAATTCTTTAATTCTAAATGCTTCTTGTGTGGTTGATAAGGTTTCAGTCTATGGGGACTAGCAATCACACATTGCACATTTGCAACAGTACAATGTACTGCTTGTATCAGTGGTCGAAGTGGAACTTTAGAAGTGGGGGTATGGACATTCAGAAGTGGTGGTATGGAAACATAGGAAATAATGGAAGTCAATGGAGATTTGAAATGTTTCCATTATATTAGTAGGAGAAGTGCCGGTATGGCATACCCCCGCATACCCCCCCCCCCACTTCGAGCCCTGGCTTGTATTAATTAATTAATTAATTGTATTATATTGCTTGTATTAATATTAATGACAGCCGAGTTGTGAAATTTTACAAAGTTGATCAATAGACTAATAGACGTCCTACTGACCATCCACAATAAAATATTTAGACTTGTCACCTGCTTCAGAATTTTTCCTCTTAGATGTTCTTGCATGTGCAAAAAAAAAAACAGTCCAACAAAGATTGTCAAACAGGTAAGTGGATTCTGGATCATTTGCAACTTGCCTTCTTAATTTTTATAAATAGTGTTTCTTTGCTTTTTATCTAATATATAACTTTAAATAGTTAGACCATTGCCAATATGGATGTTTAAATGGGACATACCTTTTCTTCCATCTCTTTGGATGTCAACATGACACCATTCTCCATCATTGACCTTTTTGTGACTTGCTTTCACCTTAATGCCACCTGATCCAAGATCAAGTAATAGATACAATGTTCCCTCAAGTAACTCCACTGCAAAATAATCAGCTTTTGGTGGTCTTTCAGGTCTTCCAGCTGAAGCTCCTGGTACTGCTCCTGGTGCACTTCCTCCACTACGTGGTCTTCCCTGACTAAAGAGAAGAAGACCACTAGGCTCTGTGGTTTTAAAGTCAAAAGATATTGATCCAGCTTTCTTGGTCTCCCATCGAGGAAGCCGTAAAAAGCCCTCTGGTACTTGAAACGTAACAGGATCTAAAGACGGAACATTTTCACAGCGGAAGAGGAGGTCACCACTTAGCCTCATCTTTGGATCTCCATCTGCAGCCAGACGAGATAGTTCTAGTTTGAAGTCATTATTTTTATATACAACCTGCAAGAAAGATAAAGAATAAATCAACATATTAAATCTACCTACACAACGAAATCTTAAGTAGAGTGAAGAATATAATGCATAAATGAACAGAAATACAGTAGCCATGTACATTGTAGTGTACAGTTTCTGAAAAGCCACATATGCTGAAAGTAAATAAGAATTCAGGACTATGGGATGGATCCAGACATAAGCAAAATCAGCATTCGGTGAACCAAACACTGATTTTTCTTAACTAGAGGTTGACTTCCCCCCATAAAGGCAAGGCGGTGCAGGAGTCGGAATTGTACGTAAGACGTGAAGCCATCGCTGGGTTACACAATTTAGGGTTCATTTTATGTAGGCCAGTTTCCAAACCCAGACTGCAGAACACAATGCGTTTGTAAACGCTCCCTTAAAACTTATCTGCTTAAACAAGCTTGCCAAGGTCCTGAGTCTACTTATTATTTTCTACTCTACTTATAAATACTACCTTTCTATTTCAAAACAACACTACTTGGGAAACTTTTTTCATAATAATATGGATGCAAAATAAATAGCATTTCTTTCTATATATCAATCCCCAATATAATAGAGAGTGTAAGCTTGCGAGCAGGGCCCTCTTCCTCACCTATTCTTGTCTGTTACCACCCAGTCATGACTTACTGATTGGTAACATTTGAATGCACTACATAATCTGATGACGTTATATGAAAACCTGTTTATAATTAAACAGTGTATAATGTACATATCCTGTATTCTACTATATATGGGTATAGGGGCATAATATACATACCAAGTTATATACTATATGTGTCTAAAGCAAGGTATACTGTACATACCCTGTAATACACTATATTTTTATATGGTGGGCTATAATGTACAATTAAAGTAATATATACATGTCTAAAGCTAGATATAATG
Organism: Platyplectrum ornatum; assembly: GCA_016617825.1. Classification (NCBI taxonomy): domain Eukaryota; kingdom Metazoa; phylum Chordata; class Amphibia; order Anura; family Limnodynastidae; genus Platyplectrum; species Platyplectrum ornatum. The sequence goes on along the minus strand of JABWIB010000148.1, from coordinate 61,367 downwards.
TACAAAAGCAGTAATCTATATTATGCATCTATAATTGAGTATAATCTACAAACCCAGATCTATGTATATAGCTGGGCATAACATTAACTTACTAGTAATCTAAAGAGTGTAAATATATGGGTATAATGTAAAAACCCAGTACTCCACTATATGTGTATGTAGCGGGGTTTAATGAATGAAATCAATAATCTACTTTTTGTTTGTCTGTGGCTGGGCCGTACCACTGCAGTATACTGAGTATAATATTACAAATCTGCTTTGTTTCTATACCCACATATAAAAAACAAATATGTCAGCTAGTAACTCTCTGTATTTCAATGTTTAGTACAAGTCAGGCACAGTGGGTCGAATCCAGCCTTGGGGGTGGGATAAGGGAAGAATGCTTTGGGAGAATGCTTTGCTCTTGCATTTTGCATTTTGACCAGTGTTTTCTTTTACACTGTTATTTGGGATTTGGCTGGACGACGTTATTACTCACCTCTAATACTTTCAACAGATTTTAAATGTTTTCCTGGATGTGGCTTTGCACTTTTGGGTCTGGATATGTTTCAATGTCATTAATGTATATATATGTGTGTGTCTATATATACATACACACACACATATATATATATATATATATATATATATATATATATATATATATATATATATATATTATACCTGATGATGTCTATAGTTGGAGTCCAAGCTCTCCAACTATAGACAATCTACACGTCTCTTTTGCAAACTCAGTCCGATAAGATAGGTGTGCATTTTGTAGGCACTAACGCTTTATTCTAATATACGTACAGTATTTGGATGAGAGTGTAAATCTGAATCTGGACCAATATTCTTATCTGTGTCTAATATACATACACAGTAGTTTGATAGATGCATTTACCTGTGCATCTATGGTGATGTATAATTTACATATACAGAAATTTAATATCTTTATTTGCCTTTCTTGAGTTATAAAGTGTAAACATAAAATTAGTATGTCTTCCTAGATAGATATTAACATTGTGTGTTGTAGGTGCAAACACAGTTAATCTTATATGTAAATAAATAAATGTAATGCGGAAACACAGTGCTGTCATAAGTGTGTTTAGCCTGGGTATGAAAAATAATATATATCCTAATCTAGTTTTATATTTGTTTTATGGATATGCTGTCATACAGTATGGCTGGGTATACCTGCATGTATCTGGACATAATGAAGACAGTCATATATCCTATGTTATTACACGTTATTTAGCTTGCAAGAGGATATTATGGCTCTGGGCCACTTGACATCTGCGGATTTTAAAAGATATTAGTGTATGTGTTTACAGTACTCATTCTTTCCATATTGGTGCAGCTGCTGCTGCTGATGCCATGGCTGCCCTCTGAAGGATATCAAAGTCTTTTGGAAACCTGGAGTGTTTCAGTGGTATAGCTGAATGGATAAATAGAGGTCTACCATATTGGATTTCCTGTTATTAGCTTATATAGGGGGAGGAGTTTATTTATTATGCTTATCTTTAGTAATGGTGGGGCTACTGCTACCACCAATGAGGGATGGCTTCCTGAAGATATCATGGCATTAGGCCTTTGGTAATTGGTGATCTTTAAACAGTATATCCAAATGAATAGACGGGGGGTCCCCTCTTAGGTTTTAAGTTTAGCTGGGATTATTGTGTTCTTGTCATGCTGGTTTTATGTTTAGTTGTTCATGGTTCGGTGAGTACATTATTGGAAAAGTCTTTATTTAGGATGAATGGATGTTACAGTAACGTTTTTAATACCTTGTAATTGGTTTGTCAGACCAAACAGACCTGTATTATTTATCAACACTGTATTATTTATCAACCAATAACTACTTTTTTGAACTTTGATAACAATTTGTCTTAATACTCACATCTTTGAGGCAACCCATGAAGTTGTTACTGACAGGGGATCCTGGGAGATCAGCTGTGTTTGGACTGCCACCAATGTAGAAGAAATCATCACTCCCCAACATGGTGTAATCTTCCTGGGTGTAACCCGTTGAAGTTAGAATTCCATCAACTGAAATGGTGACCTGTAAGTTGAAATGGATGGGAGCCCAGAGGAAAGCAAGAGACAGGAAAGCAAAGAGGTACAGAAGATAGGATAAAGAAGAGAAGATCCATAGGAAGAAAGTGAGGGGAGAGGGAAAGGAGGTGAAAAAAACAAAGTTAGATGAAGGTACACAAGCTGTTGATGTCTCACCATTTTCATGTCTGTTCTGTCTCTGAGGCAAGATCAGCTCTTCATCACGGATGAAAACGAGGGTGGATATAAAGAGATTGATATAGAAAGACTTTGAGAAATAGAGAAAAGGCCACTGGGAAAGGAATGTCTGTACTACGAAACATCATTTTAACAGAAGAAAGGGTTAACTTGGTAAACAAAAAGGAGGAAAATGGGCAATAGATTGTGTAAGGAAAAGTGTGTATGTCTTAGTAGTTAGGGAACATTGTATGTTTATTTGCACATCTCCAAGGAAAAAAAAGTATGGCTGACCTTACCTTTCATGAGACATCTAGTCTTCTCCCAAATCTTCACCTGTCTATTACACTTACTTGTTTTTCATATATATTGCTTTATCTATTTTTATGTGAGAACCCTAGTTCAACTAACATTAAATAAACATATAACTAGTTTACCCTTCATAGTTTACCCTAGTAATAGTGTGCCCTTAGGCTTTGCCATTGTATGTTTCATTATTACATTTATATTTGAATAGAATAATCATTTTTATGAATTTTTATTTCATCTCATTTAAGTGTTGTGTGTTTTACACATTAAATAAATTGATTTATAGTTAATATTAAAATATTATATGATTAATATTAAAATAGGAGAATTTGTTTACAGTACATAACAATAGTTATTTTCATTATGTACATATATAAGATTTGGTTTCAATAGCAAATATAATGTTTTTACTAAAAGTCTATAGCTTTTGGGAATTTCCTTATTTTCCTTATATTTTTTGTGTTATTTATACTGTTTACTTGCAATGTAACCTACTCTCAATCTGTAGGTCAACATTTGGTTATTGAAAAATTGTTGTGTATCTTATGTTTTCTGAATGTCGAAATAATGTGCAGATACATTGCGCAATTCACATGAAACTGATTCTCATGGTCGTTTTGCTCTATTTTGTCCACTCTTCTATTCTAAAAGGGTGTTTTCATTTTCCAGCTTACCCTGGTTATTGGTGGATTACAGACTGTTCACAGCTTTGTTGTGTTTGTGTTGCTTTGCAGCCACTGTTAGTACCACATGGACATGCAGTTAGCAAATAAAGTAACACTGTGCTGGTGTTTTCATTTTAAGTAACATCTATACCCCCACCACCCAATACAAATACAAATATATCAAGCTTGATATTTTCAGAAACCATAAACAGATATTACATGTTTTCAACTGCCTGCCAGTTCTTTTGGGTCCACCTGGTCCTAGGCAAATTGCTAGGGATCATAGCTAAGTATAGTCAAGTCCAATAGGCCCTGTTTGTATCAGTTTGTACCATTCTTAAAATATGTCCCAACCTCCAATTTCTGTATATACTCGAGTATAAGTCGACCCGAATATAAGCCGAGGCACCTAATTTCACCTAATAAAACTGGGATAACTTATTGACTCGAGTATAAGCCTCCCCCAGTATGTCTGTCTATCACCACTGAGAAAGGCTTATGTCACTCATGTCACTGATGGATCATGTCCCAGCTCCATAGATCTTCCCCTACATGTCTTGCCACCTTGTTTCCTGCATGTGCAGGGTTAATAAAAGGTGCCCTGATGTAAGAGAAGCACACTATCATGCCTGTGTCAGCTCTTTGGTGGGTGAGTGGCATGCTACATGCCAGTGTCACGCTCTCCCCCTCCTTTAACTTAGCGCCATCTTAGCTCTGTGCTCTGTGTGCAGCTCTGGTATCTGGGGACAGAGTGGAAAACGCTACAGGAGACATACGAAGGCTGTACTTCCTGCAAGCCAGAACATGCCAGCTGCACTACAAGTGACTGATCTGGCTTTAAAGGGGCAGCAGTGGAGGTAAAGAAGTTACATAGAGCCGGCAGATCAATGTGATCGGGATTCGGCTATGTGGACTGATAACACAGACCCAGCAGCTTCCAAGACAATGAGATGAGTATAAGCTGAGTGGACAATTTCAGCACAAAAACAAAATTCACTGAAAAACTCGGTATATAAAGAACATTGTTTTTCAAACATAATAATGTATTCATTTAAGAACTTTTAAGGTTCTCGCTTTGAACGTTGTACAGAGAGCACACTTGGAACCAATGCAATGTACGACAACTTTGTAATGCAGAAAACATATTAAATATAAAATATTTCTAAAAGTCTGATAAGAATGCTGAATGTTGCGATTGAAGTGTCGGTTATTGGTTTGTTGGTGTATTTGACTATGTGCAAATAAAATACATTCACCATATCTTCAGACTTGTGAATGACTTTGATCCTGGCTGGATTTTTGTATAACCTGAACAAAAAGCACTGCAAGCAAGTGCATTTGTGGATTGATAGCAGTGTGCATGCACCTTTGGATACACACAGCCCACCTATTTGCGCTCAGAACTATGGAATGCTCAATATGGACCAGGATCCGGTCCAGTACGCGAATTCTGCTCACACTCATGTGGAAGTTGGCTAAAAAGTGCATGATGGCACAGATGTGCATGTGTAACATTGTTCCCTATGCCGAGGGATCTGTCCCCTGGGTCAGACTTGACCCACCCACCTCAATTACGCTAGGTGGGCAGGGATTATATTTAAAATAAGAGATTAGGGATGGGTTTGGGGGTCACTCGTGCTGATATCAGTGGCACGGAGTGCTGATCTGCACAAGTGAATTAAGGCAGGGGTACAGCAGCAGAAGCACTGCTATCGCCTGCATTTTCTGAATGAGAGTGGGATGCAATAGGGAAGTTCACTCTCCTTTCCCGCACAACAGAACTGCTCTCCATGCAAACTCCAATTCCATTTGCTTAAGTGTTTAAGGCCTTACACAGAGAGTTTCAAATTTTAATCAGGACTCGAAGTCGGGTGTATATGGGGGTATGCCATACCGGCACTTCTCCCACTGATGTAATGGAAAGATTAAAAATCTCCATTGACTTATTATTTGACTTATCATTATTTATTTGACTTATCATTATTTATTTGACTTATCATTATTTTCTGTGTTTCACTTCTGAACGTCCATACCGCTACTTCTAAATTTCCACTTCGACCACTGATTTTAATAATAGTATGTTCTGCATTGGTTTTATTGCTATAGTTGATAGTCAGTGGGTAAATAACCTCTGGTGTGTCACTGCAATTAGTTATTGAAGCACTTTTGAAGAGTTTTACTAATGTTGTACTTAGTAGGCAGCATTTGTTTTAATGACAATGCTCCAAAAGCTGTAGCGGGTAGAAGTACACTAGAAATGCTGTCCACAATTCAACACATTTACTGTCAGCAGTGTATAAACAATGCAATTGCCAGACGGCCAGAAGTGTGGCCTGGCCAGAACAACTGCTGGTGTCAGCAGGAAAGGGCGTTGATAGCGCCAACCTTGGTGCAAAAGACACATGCCGCATTAAACTCAAACAAGTTATGCGCATAGTTGCTAACTCTCCCTGAATATCAAGTGATCTCCTTGACTCCCTGAATTGTTTGGCAATCTTCCTGATGCTGAGTCAATTCAAGAAGTCATTACAGTATAAAGACAGAATTCAAAATGTGTACACCATTTCTATAAAGATGAAGAAATTATGGTTCTCCTACTCACAGTCCTCACATTAAGTGCTGAAAATGTTTGTTTACTGACAATTTAACAATCAATAAATACTGAAGCTGTATTGAGAACTAGTTTTCATGGAAGACCTACACACACCTATGAGAGAGGAGCTACTCACAGTACATACCTCTTTAGTGGCATATAACACCCCCCTTTGCATAAGAGACTTGATAGTGATTTTACAATCTCCATGATTTTCATTTACAAAAGGTATGCTATAAATATCCTACATTACATAACTAATATATTTGTTATTTTATTCTATTGATTTTATTTATGGACTTTTAAATTCTGCAAACGTTGCATGTTTTAAGTTAAATTTAATAAATTATGGTGTCTAATGGAGAAAGTCTCACATGTATTCCATTTTCTCCCCAAAGTGATCTGTTCCTTGTCCAAGCATAGTGAAATACATGTATGTTCGCCTTCCTGTTTTCTGATTCTAGTGCTTCCAGTGGACTCATTCTTGTATAGTATATTTTGCTTAATTATAATGTTACTGCAGTTATCTGTATTCGTTACCTGTGGTTTATATATATAATCATATTTTAGAGATGATTTTAAAATGACAAAAAAGCCACTCAATATTTTCTTTGCAAGCAGTCAGATTGTCTGCTGACAGCAGCATGAAAATAAATACAATTTATCTGACGGTAGCAGCTAATGTTGACTACAGCATTGTCTATGAACATCAGCTGCTTAATAAAAAGAAAAAATAAACTTTACATAAATAAATCAATCCATAAGGTCCCAATTGTGGCATAATCATAATGCCTATCATTCTAATGCTTTTAAGTAGAATGACTAAGAATTACTACTACCCCCTCCCATTCCATGTGATATAGTACACCCCCATTCAGGGTTGGCCAAAAGATTGCTGTGTTTTTGTTTTTATTACCAGAAAAAATGTTTAATTACAAAATGATACTATATGCCCATAATGGAATTCTTTTCTTACAGCCCCAAAGTTAAATGGTGGTGGTGCTGAAGTCTGGATAGTGCTTAGTACATTTCCTATTTATAAGTTAGTGCTAGGCTGCATAAGTGTATAGATGCTAAATGGATTGTGCAAAGTGGTTTAGACTAGTAATTCAGAGTTATATCCAAAATTAGGGAAACTTACCAAACAATGCAACCTTTATTAGACTGATTCAACATCAAAATATGAACTTTGTGCTTCTGGATCTTCCACCTACACACTGCTGAATGTTACACAATCTGTGCAATTTCTGGTGATTGCTTTGACAAAAACAATTAACCTAACATTTATAAGGCTAATTTAAAAAAATATCCACATTTAACTTGATTTTCTATGCAACAAAATGTTCTAGAGCCCCGTGATTTATTTTATTTCATCTGCATAAATCTTCCTGCAATGATTACCTAAATTCTATTTTTATTTCCTTCATCAGTATTTCTTTTCACTTATTAACATTATTTTCTCTTCCTCCTACACAACATTCTATCTTTATTAGCCCTTCTCTGCACCATATTCCACTAATTAACAAACATGAACTATTATTCTATCCTAGATGTGTTTTTGACTAGTGCAATGCTCCCCCCACCTTCACCCCATCCCATTCCAAATCATACCCCTCCATCTCTCGAATGCCCCTATCCCTCTCCTCCTTCTTCCAATCATTCCAATTATATCCACATAACTCTTCTTTATATGGAATGCCAGATCCATATGCAACAAAATCCCTGCCATCCACAAACTTTTTCTCTCAAACTTACTCAACCTTCTCATCATCATTGAAACCTAGCTCTGCTCCTGACACTACCTCCACTGCTGTACTCTCCTACGCAAGCATGTCCTCCCACAGCCTTAGACCTGCTCAAATCTCTCACACTCTCCTAATTTTTCAACTCCCAACGCCACTGGATTTGTCACCTTCTTCACATACCCTCTCACACCACCTGCTACCATATTGTCCACCTCTTCAACCTATCCCTCTCCACAAGCTTTTTCTCTCATAATTTAAGCAATCTCTAGTTTCAACCATTCAACCTCAACCAAAACCCAAACCCAACCCTCCCCTCCAACTACCAACCTTTTCTCTTTCACATCCTGGATCTTCTCCAATATGGGTTCCACACTCTCCCTTCACATTCTCCTTGCCATTTCCGTCTTTGACACTATCAACAATATTTGACACTACTCTCTTCAACTCCAAACACTTCGCTCCCTTGGACTCAGTGGCTCTGTCACCTCGTGGTTCACCACCTATCTCTCTGGCCGTTCCTTTTCCATATTAATTCCCAGTCTCTCCTCCTCTATGGCTACTCTTTCTGTAGGTGTCACCCAAGGGTCTTTGGTCCCTTTCTCTGTTCCCTCTACACCACCTCACTTGGCAACCTCATATGCCTTCCACTACCACCTCTATACCGACGACACAAATCTACCTTCCCCCCCAACCTTTGCCCTTCTCTCCTGTCCAAGATGTTACCTTAATTTCATCTTGGCCAAAACAGAAATCGTCTTTCCTATCCCCCACATCAACACCGCCCTTCTAACTCCAACACCATCGGCACCTCCACCATACCCTCCAAGCCCTGCTACCTTGGTGTCATTCTTAACTAATCTCTCTACTTCCCCCATTTCCACACCCTCACTTAATCTTGCTGCTTTCACTTCCGCAACATTGTCCTTTCCTATCTATTAAAGCCTCTGTGGTACCCCACTTACCTGGCTCCTTACCTTCCTTATATGTCCTTCCTCCTCCACCTCTCCACTCTTTACATTGGCTTCTATCCATTTCAGAATTCTTCTCAAACTCAAACTACAACCAACGAAGCTCTCTACTCTTTCTCTGCTACCTACATCTTCTCGCTACCTACTACATCTCCATACACACTTCCACTTGTCACCTTCTTTTAGTAACGACTGTTGTCTCACATCACACTTGTTCACTACCTCTCACCTATGCATTCAGGACTTCTCCCTCACCCCTCGCCCCCTCCGCCCTTCACTGGAATGACCTACCTCAACCTATTTGGCTTTCTAATTCTCCAAGTCTTCAAACAGTTTCTCAAGACCTAATTCTTTAGATTAGTTGACCCCTCATCCAAATAATCCTTCTTCTCTCTTCCTCCCTTCTCCTATGTCTTCTGCACTGTCACCCCCCCTCCCCTTTTATACCTCAACCTGGCACCATCTCCTCCCCCACCTGTCTCCCATGTTACTATATATATATTGTACCAAACCCTCTATGATATTACTCTGTACCCTCACAATTTGTTTGTACCGTTTTCCCTATTGTACAGGAAACTTTGTGGCGCTTTATTATTTAACGTTAATAATAATAACAATAACAAAGGCCCCTATTGTACTATTTGCATTGAACCCAGCCCAAAGAGCGGAATTGTTACTGCTTTCAGCTTGATCCAGAGTTCCATTCTCGTCTGCTCTGATATTGCGACACCCACTCATGCACTAAATCCAGTGCATGAGCAATCTGAAAATTTCCCCTTAGCATAATATTATACATAGATAAGACATGTACAGAATGAATTACAGATACTATGTGGGGGAAAACAGGGTGGATTTGGTAATTGAAGCTCATTTATTTTATTCTTTCAAGCTTTCACTTCATTTAGGGCAGGGGTAGGCAACCTGCGTCATTCCAGTCAAACTACACATCCCAGCATGCTTTGTTAGGTATCAACTGTTAAAGCATGCTTGGATTTGTAGTTTGACAACATCTGGAGAGCCAGTTTACTTACCCGTGCTATAGGAGATGTTTCTAGCATCCATGCATAGTTCTAAACCACTAGCCATGCATTTTGATATTCTGAGATCTGTGTGAACCAGCCCTAGTATCAACTGGTCTAGGATTGTCTGGAATTATCTGGAATACCCTGTGAGTCCCTGCCTCTATAGTTCCAGCAGCCTAGGCTGGTAAAACAGAATAAACCCAGTATTTTCTTCATAAAAATTGGGCTACTTGAAAGCTTGTTTGTGCATCTCTTAAGACTGATAAGAACTAATATGTTGTACTAATGATGATATTTTACAGCAGAATACCAGGTTACAAATGCACTAAAGAACTTAAACTTCTATAGTTGATCTTTGTCTTTGTTTTCATTCCTGTTTTATGGTTATGCTGTCTCACAGACTACACAGCGTTTGTCCTTGTCTATATTCTTAGGGCTGATTCCTGGGACAATAACATGGTCACCATATGCAGTTTATCAGGAGCTCTGAACAAATCCCCACTATCTGGAGCTCTGAATAAAACCAACCAGGCTTAGTTTTTACACACAGGTACTCAGCTGTAGTTATATGGGCTGGTGGTACAGTATATCTATTACTTCCCCATGTCCCTTACATGGAGTTAGCAGGGGTTACTGACTATTCTTGCATGGACAGTCCATTAGCATTCAAGTGGGTAAATGGCGCGAAAGATTTAAACTTTAATACAATGCCACACTCTGAAGTTTTTTGTCAACTTTATGACCATAGTTTGTCATTTGTACAAATTATGCTGGAAATTATTGCAGGTTACCCACAGTTACTGTTTCTGTGTCATTCTCTATTTTTCACATGATAAGAGCACAGTAAGCGAATAAATCCTGAGTTTCTCAGTCAGTCACCTTTTAGAGGTCCATGTTAGACTGACTGCAGGTTTCCCCCACATTGTGAATGTAGTAATGAGAGAATAGGTATAATTCAGCTTTGTCACTTACAGCTAGGGATGTGAGACAGCAGTCCTCCACTTGCACCATATATACTTTTCTTTTTACTAGGTTTTCATTGCTAAAATGCAAAAGGCATGCCGCAGCTATTCATGGCCGTTCCATGAGCTTTTTATCAATGACCAAAAAAATACACTGAGCAGAAAGTACAGAGGATTCGGCTATAGAAGCAGAGAAAATGGATTTCCTGCATGCTATCGAGAAATGTGTGTTTCAGCTGGAGTCTGCGGCCTCTCTAAATCAGGTCCTATATGTGTAGTCTTAACTTATCTTTACACTATTATTGAATTACTTTCATTTAGTTCATTTAGTACTTTCATTAGTTTCATTTTGTATTAATCTTTTTCAGTCTAAAGTGTTTTTTTATTTTATTTTAATCCCTTAAAGGGCCTATGTAATATGTTGAAATCATTACCATATTTTCTTTAATGTCAGCATAAAGTTAAAAGAAAGTCATTATTATAACAGTAAAATATGCAGTATGCATTTTGTTTAACATCAGTAATTCATGTTTTTATTCCTCACTTGTGAGAGAATAAAGGTTTTGAGCTGTCAGCAGTGAATTTCAGATTATGCACATCTACAAATTCCGGATCCGTAATATATATTCCTGGAGATGTTGTTAGCTGAGTTGTATTTTTTTTATCGACCACTAGGAGGTGCTATGGATACTATACTAGTACCATCTCAGGAAAAGGTGAACTCATTATTTGTATATATGCCTTTTGCATTTTGCTTACATTTCATACTGCAGTGCTATAGATTCAACGTATTGTTGACAACATCTTTTGCTGACATTATGTTAACCATTTAGTATTGGCCTTAATTTGTTACAAATATTTGCATAGTATATGAAAGGTGTGCACTTCTTGGGTAGAGATTTTGTAGAGAAGATGGGAAGGGGGCCTGAGGACATGTGAATCATTGCCTGAATCCCACCTCCCGCTTAATGCTATTGGTCTCTTTGACTTCTGTCATTATGTTCAATTGTGAAAGAAGACGCAACATAATTTAGAAAATATCCCATACAATCTTAGAGAATTGCCAAGAATAATCTGTCTGTGGCACTTTAAACATAAGACAATTCACTAACTTTCTGGGCTCATTTCCTTAGAAATATAAATCAATGGAATGCCATGTTCCCTTGTAAAATAACACTTTATAGTTCCCATAGCAGAACATATGAGCAGATATAAAATGTTAGCTTATCATTACAGTAATTTATTATATTATCATCATAGTATATACAGTATGAAGACTAACAGAAGATGTAGTAGGACACTATTTCATGTAAGAATCGTGAAACTTAACATACTTCCCTCCCTTGCCATGGGTCTGCTGTGATAACGGCAGGTCTGCAGCTCCTCATCTATATGTTATTACACAAGTGACATCACATGCCCTGGGCCCAGGGCCCGCGCGCCCATTAGGCGAAGTAAGGCTATCGCCTAGGGCGGCCGGCCGGGGGAGGGGCGGCAGCGAGGGGGGGAAAAAAAAATTGAAAAAAAAAGTGTTATTTAATTACCGGGAGGGCGGACGAGACCACTCTGCCGCCCTCCGCAGCAGTTTTGAAGCAGCGTGACGTCATCACGTCGCGACGCAACGTCATCACATCGCAACGTGACGTGATGACGCCACGTTGCTTCAACGTGGGGGCGGCGCTAGGTCTGCCTAGGGCGCCCATAGACCTAGCGCCGGCCCTGCCTGGGCCATACAATATTTGGTGGCCGACCTGGACATAAGCACATACAAGCGGAAACAAAGTGGATGATCAGTCTGTGGATCTTCCACTATATTAGACTTATTAGAAAATGAGAGTTTTAACACAGCTACAGCTGGCAGTTGTTCACGGTGTAACTGACTAAAGAAAGAATGTTTTTTTAATAAATAAAAGCCCAAATAAAAACACCCAAAAACATATATACCTAACAACCTATCACTGTCTGGTTAAAGTCTAAAATATTTCAATTTAATAACAGCCTATCACTATTTTTTTTTTATATACATATTAACTGTATATACTCGAGTATAAGCCTAGTTTTTCAGCACATTTTTTTGTGCTGAATGTGCCCCCCTCGGCTTATACTCGAGTCATTGTCCTGTATTATGTCAATAAGTTATCCCCATTTTTTTAGGTGAAATTAGGCGACTCGACTTATATTCGGGTCGGCTTATACTCGCGTATATAGTACGGTACATATTTTCAATTATGTTTCAAATCTTTATTCTAATTCAACCACTAATGCATAAAATCTATTTAAATTCATTATATAAACAAAATATACTGTGGAAAAATAAAATTTTTATATGGGGCAGCATATATACTTTTGTATATACTTTAAATAGTGCTCTCTTGCTGTACTACCTACCCAGACTGTAACTAATGTATGTGTGCTTTTGCTGGGCAAAATATCTAAACTAACCCCAACAAAAGCAGAGATATGGTTCACCCAGTTAAAGCCTGTATAGGCATCTGTGCTGTCTCAGAAATTACAGGTATGCTTTAAAAGTGGTGTCATGCATATCGGTATGCAGGGACCCCCCATCGAGTTCAGCCTGATTCACTATGCTGCTCCTCAATGACAGCCAGTCACTGGCATCATCATATGACCCATTGCTGACTGCAGAGAGACGAGAGCCCTGCAGCCAGCATTACTCATACACACTAGACCATGTAGATGGAGCCACTATAGTAAGGCTTAAACGTACAGGGCTATTACAGTCTTTATTTAGTCACTCCACCAATATTCTATACTGCACAGGGCTTGGTTGTTTGATTTGCAGTAGATTTTACCAACTATTGAGAGGGCTGTTATTCCAATAGAGTCCTCTCCAGCAGAAAGATAAACTTTCCAGCGCAAGTGTTTAGGTCTACTTGAATATCCTTGTTATCGGTTGGAGGAGTATATTTGTTAATCACTATATAACGATGTTAGCGATCATTACCAGCTTTATCCCGCCCTCTAAATATATTGGCTGATGAGAACGGAGCCATGAACACCCAATGGCTTGTGTAAGAGGTCATTGGGACACTAATCAATCGTAGCCTGAATTCAAGGCAATCTGCAGTATTTTCCTTCTGTCCAACAATATCAGGAAAACGTGGCCGCGTGCTTGTGGTGACATTTATTATAATCTAGAGTCTACCTATTTTCTAATTGCAACGTGCATCATCTAATGTGGTTATGGAGTGCATATATTATTTTTTAGATATTGTTATGATTTTGATGTATGTATAGTATTTTTTTATTAAACTGTTTACAGGTGATACAGTCAGTTTTTATTTAACGTTTATTTATAGTATTGGTATTTGTCAGTAATATAGTCCCATACTTGAGGTTGGTGACTGAATTAGTGTTAATACTCTGAAAGGGGGCACCAGCACAATCTTGCCAAGGGCACCACATTGGTTAGGGCTGGCCCTGTATTTTCCTGTATCTTGTGGAACAGTACTGCATTCTCCATTTAGATTTTATCAAATACTTCCATGCAAAAGTCTTTCTAGCAAAATACATCTGTCTCCACCCAAAAACATCTGGCCGCTCAATGACACTGATAATTTGCTGTCCAGAAAGCAGACCTATCCAAACATAAAAACATCTTAGTCTGTCTTAGGTGTAAGTTTCCATGTGGGAAAAGGGAAAGTGGCACGCATTCTATGTCTGCATGTATCGTTGTTCCACCACCGCAACCAGTTATACTAGATAACCTTAGGATAACTGGGAAATGCCCCAACTCCTCAGACATTAAAGTGGATGGAAGCAAGAGACGGGTTATACAGGTGTTAGTATTAGTGTCAGTCATTTGTCTTGGTGTTTTGCAATAGGTAGGTTGTATATTGTTGAGGTCAGGTCATAATGCATTTTTATTACGTTGCTAACCTTATTATTAGAACAGTGAGCTGTCAGTAGGCCGCATTGATTATCTGAACTAAACACACACACACACACACACACACACACACACACACACACACACACACATATATAAATCTGAGTGGCAATAAAGTTACGTATAATTGGTGGGTAATGTCTCCCCATCCAGCGCCATTAGAAGGGACCACTAGCTTGATGATATATTTAATGTCATTTGTCTCTGCACCTTTTATTGACTATTTCTAGTCGTAAACAGAAAAGTAGTGTAATAACTCCTTACCTCCCACTCAAAGGCCTGCAGGACATTAGAAATGTATAGTCTTATAACATGTCTTCCACTGTTTAAAATAAAAATATATTTTGCTAATTTATCACTGAAATGAATAAACAATGATTAAGCTACCACAACTGCAACACAATTTATTTGATGCACAGAATTTATGAAGGTATAGGTAATTAAGCCCACATTAATTAAGATGTATACACCAGCACAGTGTCCTTCCAAAGTCTCCCCGTAATTGGAAAGGATTAAGGTTAAAGGTTAGAGTTGGGATGGGGGAGAAGCTTTGCGGTAACGGGACAGGGGTGATAAGGGAGGTATAGGGAAAGATGTATAGTATTAGTGAGAAGTTAGTGGACCCCCTCAGAGGAACAGACCAGACACAAAAATGTTGATTAGTAAACAAGTCATTAATTAGATTTCAGTTTATTAGTAATCAAACCTCCAGTTAAACATGTCACAGATCACAAGAGAGGGGACATGCAGGAGGGGGGTAGGATCATGCAATAATACTTCCATGGACAATAAGACAAGAATATCTTTGGCCAGGGAAGAATTACAAGTGTCAGACATGCAGTTAATGAGGTTAATGGAGGTAGGGAGTGGAACATTAATTACATGCTAAAGCCCCCTACATGTTGAGAGACAACAGCCAGGTGCGTGGGTCACACTAAGAAGGATGAAGTTCAGACTGATAGAAGTGGTGTATGAGCCAATAAAATAGGAAAATATATGTGGAGGTGAGATTTAAACAAAATACATATAAGTAATCTGTGTGTCACTGGTAATATGCATGAAATAATGTAGAGAAAGTAAAAGAACTCAAGTGAGTTGTATAAAATAACAAATAAAAACTGCACGTCATGACTGTAATGTAAACTGGAAAACAGTGAATGTATCGAGGAGCACATGTTAGTGAGGTTAGAAGAAGGGTTAATATGATAGCAATGAATGATGTTAAATCATGCTTTGTTAAAGCCCCCTCCCACTTATAACATGCTTGTCAAAGAAGGAGAGTGGTCTATAATGGCATCCATATAAAGTTAGAAGAATGTATAAAAAGACGAGGATGACAGAAGAAGTCAGAGAAACAAATACTTAATAATATGATAATTATAGGAGTACTATGTGTTAGTGGGAACAATACTTGAGAGTAGCATATATACTCCAAGGACCACAGCCCACAACCTGTACCAATGGCTGCCATGAGAGACACCACTCTCCGTCTTTAACCCATCCATTAATCCAATAAGCAGTGTAAAATGCTGGGAGAGTATGTGCATGAGTCAGTGCGTTATTGAGAAAGCGGGAAAGAGAGGAAGGAATTAGGACTGGAAAAGTGTAAAAGGAGAGAAAAAAAATAAAATATACACACAATGAAAAATAAATAATTAGAAAAAAAAGTCTAACCAAAATGAGATCGAAAAATAAAGTAACACAAATATAAAGACTGAACATGAAAGCTGAATATAACAAGCCTTACAACCATACCTAATCTATTTCAGTGTACATCTCTATATGCTATTATTGCTATATGCATATTTACCAGACAATGTCACTCTAATCTTTGACCTTTCAACAAAACACATTTGCCAGACTTTAATCTCATATATATTCCACTATTATTTGTATTAACAGGATGACGGCATAGGAATAAATGCATGAAGTATTACTGCTATTACTCCTCTCATCACAAATGCAATCTTCCTTTATCTATGAATGCTATACCAGTTGTATTAGGAGCCACATAGCAACATGCAGCAATAAAATAACATACAGTAACTATAAATGCACACAGTAGAACAATGGTTACTATTCAGTAATGGAATATTAGCTGAAAGTCACCAATATACTAACATCAGCATAAGGAAAGACAAATATTACATATATTTATACTGCAGCAACTTTGCAATGCAGACTCACACCACATGGTGTCACTGCAACTACAATACATTACATTATGAAGAGTATTTGCATGTACAGTGGCTTGGATTCAAAATGATTTCATAATGCATTGCTGAATGCATTCTGCAACATACAGAAAGACCACATGGGGACACCACATATCTACTAACCCTGATTTAATAGATTTCTCTGCCTAACACAAGAACTGACCAGTAGGTTGCCATCAGTCACTGACTCCCATGGTGACTCTTAAGCAAATGTGTTAAATGTTCATAAAAGCATGTAATGTCTTCTGAAAGTGCAAAACAAACTATACAAAACAGGAAAAGCTGCCATTATGAATATCCTCAAGGAAAATCTATGTCATACAATACAATTTCATTACAATTAATCTGAAGATTATGTCGCTTCTGTAAATACAATCTATCTTCCCTATGTAATATATTTTTTATGGCTAGTGATGTTTTTGTTACGCCTAGCAAAATAATAGTATTCTGAAACATGACAAAATAATAATAATAGAACAACTAGAACAACAATGAATAAGAGTCTGGAATTAAATAAAAGAATAATTGGATGTATAGAAAAATAATAATAATAATAATAATTAATAATAAAAATAATACTAATGAAAACTATAAATGACAAGAATGATACTTGTAAAAAAGCAAACAAAATAAAAAAAAAATGATAAAATCGGTTTGAAGAAATATAGTAAGAGTTTTGTAAAGAATATAGTTTGAGGGTGGGAGGTGAAAGGATACAGTGGTTGAGGGACTTTTGGTTTTTGAGCTGTGAACGGAACAGAAGACAGGAGCTGGAATAAACCCCAGGGTACAATTGGAGTGATATCTACCAGGTAATGGAGTTTGTTTACCAGAGCATGTCCGATGCCTGCATGCTTTAACACGAGCGGAAAGAGAATAAAAAAAAAATATATATATATATATAATACAAGTGGGAAGTAGAAGATAATCTTCCCTTTACTCTGCATAATGACTGCCCACCCCTCATCACCCACCTACCGACTCTAACCTAAATCATTCTCCCGCCAGAAAAAATGGAGGACAGATGGTAAGGATAAAAAAAAAAATTAGTGGGAGCAAGTGAGAAAGAATAGGAAGGAGTAGAAGTTTTACAGACTAAGTAGGTTATTTATTTTACTTAAGAACTGTGTACTAGATAAAAGTCCTCTATTAGAGCAAGGAGCTGTCTTGTTTTATATTTTTTATGTAATTCATGAAACAGTGAATTTTATACAATGATATGAAGAAGTGACGTTTAGATTATCTTAAGAATGAATTCAGCCTAGAGTCAGTTATTTCATGTACAAAACAAACCATAAATGCCTTACAAATATTTGTTCTTCAATAGTCCAGAGTATTAAAACAGCAAAACAAATGTCAAGACAATGTTATACAGTGAAGCAATCGTTTTTAAACAACAATATATGTATTACAAAGCTATATTGAAGGTGGAAAAACTTTTTAACATTACCAGCTAAATATATAACATTTGGCAATATTTATAATTTAACAAAGCACTTTTTTTTTATAAAAATGAGTTTTTGTATGCACTGTAGTCTATATTGTTATAGGAATTAATTTTTTATAACTGTACTAGGTAATGTATTGTTCTAGGTCTGCAGAGTATTTGAGGTATCAGGGATGGGCAGTGCATGGCATGTAAGTGATTTGTGAAACTATTCAGAATACCTCATACTTGAACAACTACATATATACATATAATTACAATGAATATTTTAATGGCAAATAAGATTGTTTCAAAGACAATTATCTTTAATTTACCTCTGACCACTAGTTTGATAAATGCGTGATACAAAATTCTACAGGTGTCTATATCCAGACATTTGAACATGAAAGGATAAAAAGAGTGGTCTTTCAATAAAAAGAAAATAGTTTACATAACTTTGAATCCCTATTGGCCAATCTGCATTCTCATTTGAGAAAGAAAACCTACATCTAATTTAATGTACAACTGTATTTTAGTATCTTTATTAATTTTGTGTAAAATAAACTTACAAGAAGAAACTGCTATCAAATAATTTTAAGAAAATGTATAATTTAGAATTTTCTTCTATATGAATAACATAGGGCTGGATTCAGCTTTTCACTCTCA
>JABWIB010000148.1:0-42324 GCA_016617825.1 Platyplectrum ornatum | reverse complement strand
AGATAGATAGATAGATAGATAGATAGATAGATAGCCTGTGGAGTACATTAAAACTTAAAGTATATATCAAAATGGCAAGAGCATGATTAGCACAGAAAAACAGGGTTCAATAAAAATGATGCTTAACCAGGAACTGCAGGAGCTCATGCTAAGATGAACACACACACATTCAAAAATGATATTTGCACCAAAAAGTTGAGGCTGGGCTGGAAGTGAGGGTGTATACGGGGGTATGCCATACCAGCACTTCTCCCACTGATGTAATTGAAATACTACAAATCTCCATTGACTTCTGTTATATTCACTGTTTCCTTACCGCCACTTCTGTATATCCATACCACCACTTCTAAATTTCTACTTCGACCATTGTGTTGAGGTATAAGTTTATATTAGGCCCACTTGCAACCAGGAAGACACACACATTGGGCTTGTTCATATCAACTGATAAATATAATGTGGTTAAATGACATGAACAGATGGGAATAATTGTATGAACTGAGAATTATATTACAAATCTAAAAATATTTTGATGATAAACAGAAGGAATATTTCTTATCTTATACATAGGACATAGGAAAGTAGTAAGCTATTTTGTATAAATTGTGCCTAGTAAAAAAAAACATACAGTGTACGAACAATCAATAAAAATCTTCATCTTCAGAGGCGAGTTCAAAGCAGGAGTCATTAGTTAGTGCTAGCAATAGATTAGGCTACTGGCAGGCATGTTTATGTCTCTGCCTTTGCTTTGTAGAAAAGCACATTAGTTTGATGTAGGCAGCGAGGGTATGCCTTCAGATCACTTTACCTTTATTTTGTTTCCTGTCATTATTTTGTCTTGGATTGTATAACTTATCCTCAACACAATTATCAAGTAGAAAATTACAAGTAAGCAAATAGTCATAATTTCTTTAGTTGCTTTGGTGATATATTTGGTAAATAAGTGAAGGTTCAACAACATGAGCCCCTTAAAACTTTTATATAGCATGTTGCACATATAAGACAAAAGGCTGCACTACACTAATTTAATTCAAAGTTGAAACATTTTAATAATTTAGTGAGGACATCAATAAAATGTAATCATAGTTTTTAATAGTTTAATGCAGTTTCCACTGTGCATTATGTGACCCATACAAAGTGAGTGGAGGTAAAATATGGACATGTGCCAATAACAAGGGTTTAAGAGATAGATTAACATATCTCTATCTATCTATCTATCTATCTATCTATCTATCTATCTATCTATCTATCTATCTATCACTACCAAAAGTCAAATGACAAATCTTTTAAAAAAAAAAATAAAGCAGAAGTTCTAAAATGTCTAGGCAAGTATCTATACAGTATAGGACAGTATATATATTATAATGCAATAAAGACAGTTTCAAGACATACCTGCCGTAGATTCCTTGTGACACGGACGTCATGCCAGTTGTTATCGTTGAACTTGCCATTGACAGGTTCCACGAGAGCTTCAAAGGCTCCAGATCCAAGGTTGATGACCAACCACACTGCGCCGCTCTTCAGTGAAAGGTTAACATAGTCTGCTGACTTTCCAGTATGAAGCATCAATCCGTTTCGCTGTAGGGTTCTAAAGGAGAGAGTAATTTCATCTGCACTACTCTGGATTGGGCTGTGGGACAGGTCATAGCAGAAGAACTCATTTCCTCGGAACGTTGCTGCATATTCTTCCTTCCCTAGAAGGTATGGAACAGGAATGTGGAGGAAGCAAATGGAAGAAAGTAGTGAAAAGGTGACACATTGAGTCTGGCAGGAAGCAATAGTGCAACAACTGTTGGTAACCATATAAAAGATAAATAAGAAGCAAAGGTCAGCAAAACGGGGAAAGTAGAAAGAGAAGGAATCTAGATAACTTACAAAACATACAAGAACATATATTGATATGGTAAGGTACAATCAAAATGGCACAAAAGAAAAATAGACTTTAGAAAGCATAACAGAAAAAGAAGGTTAGATATTTGTGTTTTGGTGTATGTCCCATGGCTACAGCACAACATAAATGTATAAATATAAAACCTAGTGGAAATCTTCCCAATAGCGCTACCTAAATGGCTAAAGCAGCTTCATCATCATTTAATTGCACCCTTCAAATGTGAAGATCCACGCATTCATAAGACAACCTCATTCAAGTGCAGGTTTAACTGTTGGTTTCACAAAAATGTCAATATGGCTCAATCTCTCTTAAACAGCGTGAAGCCTTTTTAGCTAAGTGTTAGTATACTCCTCAACCCTGTAATGGTAAGATAAGTTGATAATAACAGTGATACATTAACGATACATTTTCAATAAACTACAGAATTGTAGCCTTAAAGGTATGCTGTATTTCACTGGAAATCTCTGTTACCTTTTAACGTTTTTCATATAAACACTTGGAAGATGTGATATCAATGTAAAGTTAATAACGTTAAATAACGAAAAATGTTCAGTTTTTACACAAAAGGCTGATTTTTTTTCTTAATTTGTTAACACAGCAATACCGTAGAAAAGAAAATGCATACAGCGGTATACACTACATATCTTTCCCTGAAATAAATATATAGGACCAGATGCAGAGCTCTAAGAGAACTCCCCTCTCCTACCTCTCAGGAGTACAGAGTTTCCTATGCGGTTCTCCTTCCATTTGATTTTACAATCATAACATCTAGTGCATGCATGTGACTTATGTGATCAACAGGAGCAAGTTTGTTAACATTTCTATCTCTAGATCCAGTCTATAATATCATCTGAATAGTAACTTTCATGCTAAAAATCAGAGAGCATAGGATCATAGGGATGTGTCTGCTGTAATGCGCAGCATAGCCCACGACTTCCCTTGTAATCATGATAGTTTCCAGTTTCAAAGTCTATTCCTATCTACTTCATTTCAATCCTTTTCTACAGATCCAGCCAACAATGATATTTAGGTTTTTAGTCTGCAGTGGTTCCTAAGGTAAAGATCAACTTATAGTGGCTGCAATTTAAGAATGTTTTAGAAGGATAAATGAACCTTGTAATTGCATACTATTCCTTGTTACAAAGTATTAACAATTTAGCACAAGCTCAATATGCAGCAGCTGGATATTCATTTAAATGTTTTATAATCTAAAGTGTACTCAGAGTATATTCAGGGTGTACAGGGTTTTGTTTGCCCAAGTGTATGTGTGATATTTGTTGCATCAAGGCTGATCCAGAGTTTCAAAGTAACAAAAAAACTACATTTTGAGGAAAACCACTTTTAACAAATACAAGTAAATCTTGTTCTGTTTACTTGTCTGAATTTACATTTTCCTGGAGCTCAACTATATTACATAGTTTTGATACAGAATGCTCCTTCACCAATAAATCCAACCACCCTTCCACTCTCAGCAGAACTGGTATGGTTTTCCCAGGTTTACATTTGTACCTGGATGTATGTGTGTGTATTTTACACCAGCAATTTACACCAAACTGGGTACACATATGACTAACAATGTGAACAAAATACTGTGGGGGTAAGACACACCTAGCAACCCTAGGGGTGGGGGTAGAAATAGGTGACATGTAAAAATAATCGAAAAATGACCTCTATTAGTGTTAATCCATAGTTTGTGGGGTCGCTGAGATGAATAGTCACCCTTCCGATGGCATTTAAGTCCAAGTTCAGCCCCCTTCAGCATAAAGGTGGGGGAGAAGGTGTGAAAATAAAAAGTCTAAAATGACTGACATTAGTGTCAAATAAAACGTTTTCGGGTCGCTAAGCTGATTGGTGACAGTCCCAATGACATGTAAGCCCAGGTTTAGTCTAGCTGGGGTTGGATTGGGATTGGGTTGGATTTCCCACTGGTGTGTGATGAACAGAACTTTGACACAGTGAACATGCTATGGACCTTCCACTGCATGGATATAGATGACATAACATGCCGATTTAGGCGGGACTGCCCAGATTTGTGGCCCGTTTTGATTTGGTTTGAATATACAGTATACTGAATAATACTGTACTTAGTGAATGGCCTCACTTTGTGCTCAGGCATCCTTCTTGTTTTTGTTAAATGATATATTTATTTTTAAAAGTATTTGTGTGAAAATATATGTGTAAATTGTTCAGCATAATTAAATAACAGGACAGTTACACAAATTCAGATGAATAAAATAAAAGACATGCAGTTCATGCAATTCTATTGACTGCTGCATTACATCTCAGCCTATTTGCCCATACATGTTAGTTTGCATGTTTCAAAGCTTTCTTATTTACAGAACTTTCTATCCTGAGTTGTTACTGTCAGAACTGTAGTTCTGACTATGGTTCTATACATCTGGGGGCTGATCCAGAGTCTGAGACTAAGGGCAAAGCAGGAGTAAGTTTAAAGCCAGAGAAAAACCATTTTCTCTGAACAGAAGAAAAAACTAATGTAAAAGTGAAGAATCAGTTCAGAGGTGAAGCTTCCTAGTGCAAATCTAACTAACAGACTCAGCAGATAGGAGGAGGGAGGCTAAGACAGGGTTCTGGACATGTAAGTCTGCATAAAACCTTACTGTAGGTACATGGTTTTGCTCAAGTCTGCACCTGGTGTAAGTGCAGCTCTGGTTTAGTACCTATGTGCATACCCCCCAACTGTCCTGATTTTAGCGGGACAGTCACGCTTTTGGGGGACTGTCCCGCTGTCCCTCCCTCCTACCAGTTTGTCCCGCTACGGACATTATATCCCTATATCCATCCATAGCTGAATATCTCCTCTGTAATATGGAGATATTAATCCTCTGTCTCCATAAAGACCAGTGTTATCATAAATGGATGGACACAAATAATCTTTATCTTACTAATCTAGATGCTCTGAGTCAGATCTGTGTACTTCCCTGTACTTCCAATCGGCATAGCTATTCCTTTAAAAAGACTACCTGGAGCACTAACAAAATATACAGTACTGCAGTCTGCTCCTTGTCCGGATCCCGTATTCCAGTCCGGTACCAGCCCGGAACCAGCATCCCAGTTGAGTCCCAGTGGGTCAAGTTTTCCAGTTCCAGCCCTAATCCAGTTTTCCAGTCCCAGTTTAGATACAGTTTTCCAGCCAGTCCTAGCCCGGGTACAGTTATCCAGTCCAATCCCTGCCTCGATCCAGCTCCTTATTCTGACAGTTCTTGGTTTCTATGCAAATGAACTTCCTCATTGTGCTCTCTCCCACCGTACCTTACTGTCGACTCACTATCTTACTATGCAGTTTGTAGTTTTTGTGTGCAAAATAAAAGTGTTAGCTCAGTAAGCAATAAAATTTGAATTCTTATGCACACCTTGCATGGCAGAATGGTTTTGCTCAGGTCTAAGCTTTCACCTAAAAAAAGGTGTAAGTGCAACTCTGGATCAGCCCCCATATGTGCATAGGCAAGTAGAATGAGTAGGGGCAAAACTTTCAAAACTGGTAAGACCTGCCCCCTCCTGTAACGTTATGATGTTGTAACGTCATGATGTCACAACGTCCGTCCGAGCCCGGGAGCTCACTTAGACGCCATTACTGGCATCTAAGTGAGTTCTGGCACGCAACAACAGCAGAGGGAATACAGATAGAAAGTGTCCACACGGAAGGTTTCTAACTGTATTCCCTCTGCTGCTGCTGCATGCCGGAGTCATGGCGCTAGGCCCCCGCATTGTCCAGGCACGGGACAGCAGACCCTCCAACATGACCCATTCCACCAGGTACAAAATACTCTGTTCTGGAACTTCCAGCAATCAGTTACTATGGTAACCACCATTGTTACATTACTCAGACATCAGTTAGTTCGNAAAATACTCTGTTCTGGAACTTCCAGCAATCAGTTACTATGGTAACCACCATTGTTACATTACTCAGACATCAGTTAGTTCGTTATAACCAGGTGAGTGACAGCTGAAAGCCCAGGAGCAGAGTATTATGTACCTGGTGGAATGGCTCATGTTGGAGGGTCAGGAGCAGAGTATTATGTACCTGGTGGAATGGGTCATGTTGGAGGGTCTGGGACAGTATTGTGTTTAGTGTTCACCATAGTAAAGTACTCTGAATTGTGTAACTGCTTCTTTTATTCTACTGAACAAACAACTATAGATGTAGTTCCAAACTATTCTAAAGTCTATTAACTGAATAATATATGACTGCATGTCTTAAGACTATGACGGTCATTTAAAAAAGGTTGGATAAGAGTAACAGTATCAAGAGCCGGTGACTTAAAGAGCACAACCGTGACCATAAGTGTTTACAGCGCTAGTAATTATTCGCCTTAGTAAAGGACAACACAAGCAATAACTATACAAACTGCTATGTAATCTAAAGCTGTGTATCGCTGTATATAATAGATTTTACAGTATTTCTCGTTCCACCAAGCAATCTGTTGCAACAGCTATGATATTACTGGAAGATTTTCACATTGGGATCACCATAACAGGCGTTGTCCAGTAAAATTCACTTTATATTCATAGCTGTGGAGGGAGAATTGCATTCAGTGTTTGTTACTATGGCAACTGCCACTACCGCTTGCAACCCACTGCAGTAAAGCTGCCAGCAGAATTAAGGCAAACTCCCTCATCCCACAATGACACTTCACATTCTTTCACATCTGATACCGCTATGCAATATTGTCTACAGACCACTAATTGCTTTTAATTGTGTTCTGTAATACTAAGAAAAATTATTTTATTCAGAGCCATTCATGACGAGATGAGATCGGGCTCATTTTTCATGAATTTCCTTCGTTCGCCATGCACTAGCATCGACACACCTCTAAAGAAACAGGATATAACACCAGGAATAAAAAATATATCCAAAATCATGGTGAATTATTTAGGACACGTGAAAAGCAAACATGCATAGATCCATCACCAGGCTGTGAATGACACAATGCAGGTAGGAAAGTGATGACCAGAGTCTGTATCTATTATTCTTAAATACAACACCCCTTGTCCTACATGAAACTAGCATATATAGCGCGTCACACGTGGCATCATACAGCATCCAAGAAGGACAGGTGGAAGCACAGGGAGAAATCGCTCCGCACATATGCAGAACCGGAGCAGGCACAGAAAGTTGGTTGTGAGACCATCCGGGCGCCTGTGATTGTATCTGTGTGCTCGGCACTAGCAGAACAAGTCGTTCCACAGTGTTTTATTTAGAAAATGCGTCTGTGCTTGTGCTAGGTGCAGTAGCAGGGAGTCCCTGTGCTGCCTCCTAAATGGTATGTGCTGCTGCATTTTATATGCATACATCTATCCATTCTAGTGGATAGTTCCATGTTTAATTGGAGTTTCCTTGCTAACCCCCAATCTGCAAATGAAACTAAAAGCTCTGTAATGTGTGAGTTATATGTGTAAAAGCAAAGAGTTTCCCTGCATGCAAAAATAATAATATGTCATTTGCTTCTCTCACATTGCAGCTTTTAAGGGCAAAACGTGATCAAGTGTAAACCTGAGCAAAACCATGTTGCAAGGTGAGTGAAAAATGACTTTAAGGGGCTGATCCAGAGTTGTATTTACACCTGTTATTAGGTGTAAGTATAGAGCTGAGCAAAACTATGTTGCAATATGAGGGGTACAAATAATAGTTCATTTTATTTCAGGAAAAGACAACCCTTTGCTTTTGAACCAAAGATGCACATACTGTATAGCTTTATGTTTATTTTGTAAATTAAAGTTGCATACCTCCCAACATGCACTGTCCGGGCCGCTGGACACATAAGCCCCGCCCTGGACCTGCCTGACTCCGCCCCCGACACCCTACCCGCCCAGGCCATGCCCCTTTTTGATGCCGTGATTCGCGGCATCATTGAAAAAACTAAGTTTGTCCCCACAGCGGGACAAACTGCCAGACGGGAGGGACAGCGGGACAGTCCCCCAGAAGCGGAACTGTCCCACTAAAAGCGGGACAGTTGGGGGGTATAAAGTTGAGTTGGGAAACATCACCTCTAAACTTTTTTATGTATTCGCAATTTAAATTTGACTCCCCCTGCAGTTCAATGTTTGGTTTTGTCCAGATCTACACTTGTTGCACTTGTTTTACCCTTACTCTCTCCCAAACACTGGATCAGCCCTAATTAATTTGCATGAAGGAAAAATATGTTGTACATAAAACTGCATAGATTTATGAATAATTAGGAAATTAGAGTTGAGCAAAGGGCTTGATTCACTAAACTGCAGGAAATGTACAGTGGAGATGTTGCCCAAAGCAACCAGATTCTGGGACTGATTCAGCCCTGCTTCTCCGCCTTTTGTCATTTCCACATGCACTTTTAGCAGAGCTAAGCCCTGCTAATTGGAAGCGCAGCCTGAACCATGTCTGGACATGGTTCAGGTTTAGCGCAGAGGGACAGAGGTAGGTAATGTCCTAAAAAAAGTTGAAAAAAAAATATTAAAATATTATTTAATGAATGAAAATGTCTTTGTGTGGTTTTTTTAATATAATTTTTTTTTCTTTTCTGCGTGTAAACATTAGCAGAGGCTCTGGATACAGCATCTGGAGCCTCTGCGGATTTTATATTAGCGCAGGGATTCGGGGCATACGGCATGCCCCTCTCCCTACGCTGTATTCAGAGCTGTGCTTTTGCACATCTTGCATATGCTGCGCACGCTGCGGCTGCCAAAAAGTATGAATCAGGTCCTCTAGCTCTCACTTTCCTATTACATTATAGAGAATGTCAGCTAAAATCTGATTGCTATGGGTAGCATCTCAACATTTCTTTCCCCACAGTTTAGTAAATCTAGCCCAAAGTCCTAAACTTCCCTTTCCTCAATTAAGGGTTGCCTAAATCTACACTTATATTTATTTTGACCGTATTCCAAAATTCCTGAGTGCAACTCTGGATCAGCCACCCACTATGCAAAAACACAATAGGTTTATAATGTGATGTGACTTGATAGAATGAGGATAAGAAACTAATACTCAGTATTGTCCCTTTTATTATAAGACGTATATTTATCCATATTTATCCAAATAAATTAACAAACACAGGGGACTTCCTCTTGTAGTTTAAGACATGAAAAACTGCTTAAGGGAATTCATTTTATTAGTTTTTGTTTTGAAGGGAAATGCAAATGATTGTTGCAAATACAACAATAATATAAATATCTTTAATTCTGTGTCTAAATATATTAAACTATAAATAAGTCACTGTATTCTGAAATACATACGTTTAGCATTTAAAGAATTAGGCTCAAAGAGTGTTTGAAACTACTAAATATAATCACTTCTCTGTTTTATTATTCTGTTTCACATTAGAAAAGATTGCCACCATGAAAAACACCCTGAAAACACCCTGAAAAACAAAAGTGCAATGTTTTTTGTAAAGTTCTGGGATTTATGTCAAATTAGTTAATCTCTCTGCTCTATGTGCTGCCATGCTTACAGTAAACTCAACACCATAATAATTCTATACGGAAAACAATGTCCAGTGAATGTTCAGTGTGCTGCTTGCATGCAGAAGAATACTTTGCTTTTGCGCATATAATTTACAGCACAGCCTTGTGTAATTTGGAAATTAGAGTTGAACCCTTTAACTATATTTTTTAGTTAAAATTACTTGGTTCCCTGCAGTTCAATGTTTGGTTTTTCCAGCTCTACATTTGTGCCTGTATTGCTCTTACTTCCAAACTCTGGATCAGCATTCTAAGCTAAACTTTGGATCAGCCTCAAAACATCATATAAGGCAAAACAATGGTCTATAACACAATGCAATTAATCACACATTTACTTTATTACCGCTTACCATGTACTATGTTGCTGATATTATTAGATAAGTGGACTGATTAGCCACATGGGACAGATAAGATAAATCAAATGTGTCAGATAAGTGCTGTGTATGCAATGATATGCAGATCCTATGAACACACGAAACGTTTTATGATTGGACTCTTTATTGTTCTTCAGACTGAAGGCAAGGCTAGCCCCAACACAGGGGTGCAACTTAAACTTTATGGGCCCCATAGTAAAAGCTTGAAAGGATACCCCCCATAGATCCAAGAATAATGACCCTTATTAATCAAAAACTGCTTCCTAATGTGCCATTTCTCAGGTATAGCTATAGCTATATTCCACCATAAAACACATATCTTGAAACTGACATGGCAGACCTACTAGAATGTTAAGCACTTTATCAGGTAGCAGTATATTTGAATGAAGGAAGGAAATTTGGGAATATATAGAATGTTTTTTATTTCTTTTTTTTTTTTTTAAATGCTGTTCCCTTACAGACACTATCCATTCCCGCTTCCAAAAATCACCCCACAACCCACAGACTTACCTTTTTCAGTTACACGCTGCAGTCGGCCGCCTCCTGTAATGGTGCCCGGAGACTCCTCTATGTGCTCTGCAAAGATGACGTCAGCATTAGCGCAGAGAATCATAGAGGAACTGGCTCCGACTGTCCCATAATCAGATTCTGCAGCAGCACGGTGGATGCGCTCTCCAAAGTGCTACTAGAGAGTCACAGTGGATGGACTGACGGTCCACTACTGTGACCCTCTATTACAGTGCTGCACAGAGGTGGCGAGGTATAGTGGGTGATTGCTGGGCCAGCAGGTCCCTTTAGTTGTGGGGGCTCCATAGCAATTTCACCCATTGCTCCCCAAAGCCTAATATGTTATTACAGAATGCAAACAAACTGAACAATCATACAAAACTAACCAGTTTTAGGTCATCAAAAGGAACGTTGCTTACAATGATTTAACTTAAAGACAATTATAAAACATCATACAGTACAGATAATAATAATTACAGGATTAAGCTCACTATTAACACAAACTTATATTGTTATAATGAAATTATTGTAATGATGAGCTGTCTAACATTCTGTATCTTAGTCTGACTTCTAGCTATGGTGACCCTTCTACTATTATTTCCATACATTTTGTGGACAGAAGGAGCCAATTATTTTAAGGAGTGGACTCCCCATCTGATCTTTGCACACAGTTGACAGTGGGAGGTTTAGCTGGTTAGAGAAACCAGTATTCAAATGTAATTCTTTAGAAGCAGAAGCAAAAATTTGACATGGAACATTGACGTAACATGCTTACATGCTTAAATACGCACACTGACCTCCACAGTTACACATACTGTAAATACACACACATACAAACATTTTCTCGAGTTGTATGTGTATTATGTCCTGAAAGAGAGAGCTTGTACATCATGCAAATAGCAGCACACAATGAAGAAAATATGAATACATGGATACCCCACATATAACACTGCATGCAGAGCCAAGGCTGTCCAGAGAGATATAGTGAACATATGGCTGCAAGAATATCANATAAAAGAAAATATAGGTGAAAGAAGGAATAGATATACAAAGAGAAGGATAGAAAAGGAGACACTGAGGATAAAGCCAGCTTTGCTTTTAATTGGTCTTTGAACATTTTTGATATGTTTTTATAAATAACATTTTATGCTGCATTTAATAAATTATGCATATACACTGCATCTTCTGCCTCTAGAGCAAATGAGTTATTAATAAATAGCCCTACTAAATAATAGCTTTAAATGTAAAATTAGCATGCTAATGGCTTACCTGTATGTGCTGGTTAATTTGTTGGAATTAATGCCTATTTNTGCAGCTTTACATATAGTAATGTAAATGTTAAGATCAAAGATGGCTAAACCTGTCTACAATGTGTCTTCTTTAAGGTAGCTGTAAATAACATTCGTTGTTATACATAATAATAATTCACGTCAAGATGGGGATCATTTACACTATGGGGCTGATTCAGTGCTGTGCACATACATGATGGAAGTGTTTTACCATTTTTAAATNAAATAAACGCTGCTGCAAGCTCAAAAGCAGTCCTGTTTCCTTGCACGTCTTCCTCAAATCTCATACCAGCCAGTGTAAGTGTAAAACAGGGTAGATTTGCATTCATTAAATGCTCTTATTATTAGTTATATCACAGCTCTAACAAATATTAAACTGTAACATTTAATAACAATTGTTTAAGGCTAGGCTTATCGTTCTAGTGTATATTGGTGCTAATGAACAGGGCCAATATAGAGAAAACTGCCCCGTCATCGGCACCATACTTCAGAGTGATATTGTTTTAGTGTGCCCAGCTGTCCCTCCTGGCGCTTCAGCTTAGCTTGAGCCTATATCAGAGGCTGAAATATACCCAGTCTCTGGTACAGGTTTTAGCCAAAAACTTTTGCTGCTGTCTCCCTGTTAAAAAAAAAAAAGTAAAAAAATATCAGTGGTGTTCCTGGTTCATATGATCCAGGAACACCACTTCCCAATAAAAAGTGAAAAAATATATTTAAAAAAGCTAAAAAATAAAAGGAAACAAACTTACCTGCTCTGTGTCTTCAGCCTCCAGGCCTGGTGCATGCGCAGAAGTGTATTATGGAAATTTTCTAAGTTCCATAATTCAGCTACTACACATGTGTCTTTTTAAATAGACCCCTATATTAGAAGTTATCCTGTATACACGACTTCAACAGGGGCTCCCACACTGCAGCTGAGGTGGGTAAGAATGTATTCTTTTATTTAATTTTNTTTACTATTTTTGGATTGATAACAATATCGTGGCCTAGAGTATAATAGCCGTTTTATCACCCTCTTTTACTTTAAGCTGTCCTCACACTAGGCAACTTTTAGCCTAATAATTGTGAGTGGCCATTTTTACTTTACTATTTAAATACTGTTTCCCTCCTGCTTGCAATACGCATCTAGCCCCTTCAAGCTCTACATACATAAAGGGTGTGAGAATCAGTATATTCATCTGTACTGGAATCATAATGCGTTCACAAAGAGCAGAAAATGTCCACATTTATTTATTATGGATCCAACCCAACAAGTTTTAATAGGGTTGTTGTATATATTGATTTATATTTTCATCTAAATTATTTATTATAGTTATACAACACTAAAATTATGATAATTAAACTTAAACTTAGAAAATAATCTTAGAAACAGGTAACCTTGAATAGGCTGCTATACATTTTTGCATGTTTCAATAGCATGTGTGCTCGTTTCCATTGTAGCTACTGTAAAAACAGAATTAGAGTTCAAAGTGGAATTTCATGTCTCAGCTCCAATGTTCTGATTACTGATATAGCTATGTAGTATGTTAATTCTATATGCAACAGGAAAGTATTTTCTCTGCATGCAACTCTCTCTGGATCCTTACAGTAAACGTCCTCTCCAGCTGTAGTCTCTGTGGTTTTCTATGTATTTAAATGGGTTTTTTAAATGATTGCCTTTGCAGCATTTAAAAATAAATTGAAATGCTTTTTCTATTACAATGCCAGAGCAATAGTAGCATTATACCACTACTATTCATTAAAAATCTATTGATCTTTAATGTTATAGACATAATTTCATAATATATAAGACATTTAATATTTTTCTACATTGAAAATTACCTGCGTTCCTGACTTACACAATCCCCTGGCAGCCGCTACTATGCACGGCTCCTGATAAAAAATAACGTGAGTGTGTTTTTTAATGCTTTTTAATTATTTCCATTATTTTTTACTCTTCAATAGCCATGCATTCTGTAGTTGGAGCACTATGCAGGCTTTTTTATCAACGGGAAAAAATTAATGGAGCTGTAAGCGCTGAGGCTGCGACCAGGATAGACCCTTAGGGCCTGATCCTTCCTTAGTTCTAAATTTAGGGGCTGGTCGAGAGCTGCACTAACACATTTTTAAGTACAAAACAGGTGCAAGTGCAAAACCAGGTTAAAATATGGGGAATAAAAATAAAGTTTATTTGGCCTTAAGGAAAAATACTTTGCGTCCGCACATAAAACTTCTGCGCTCGCATGTAGGTCTGTCAGTACACTCAAGTTCACTCCCTCCCCTACCTATCTCATATGAGCTTCTGGACACATACGTTTATTTCAATTTTGTGATTTAACTTTTGTGCAACCTGCCCAAATGACAGGTAACATGCAAATCTGAACCCAGCCCTTTATGAGCAATCTTTATTCTTTGAGCTAATAATCTTCATATTTGAATTCTAATTCTGTTTTTGCTGATTATATTTGCCTTCCCCCACAATTTAACATGCACTTGAACCTCTTCTGAACCTACTAAAAAACCTTGGATCCTTAATTTAAAGGGCAACTTTTCTTATGTTATTTGACCTCAAATGCTATTTTGCCACCTTGAACTTTACGATTGTGACACTGTACTTTATTTACTCTATATTTTATTTTTTATACTATTCTATATTCTATATTGTATTTTTCTTTAGCACTTTAATATTCTATAAGACTTCATTCATATATGTTAATTTAAAATGTTGTAAAAATTGATATTCATAAAAATCTCTAATTATTATATTATTTTATATTTGATACTGTTAATGCAAGGTCTGCCTGTTTAATTAACCCATATATTGTACAATGAATTTCTTTGTCTTAAATTAATATGTTTTTTAAATTGTTGGTATTATACCATTATATGATAAGCATCACATGCAATAACTCTCCAACATAAAGCATCAGCCACCAATGATATTGCACAGTACAGACAAACTATGAAAGTATCAGCATTATATGGATCAGTTTAAATCATTTAGGAATTCAGAACAAATTCTGATACTATTTACAGGTGTTAATTAAAGGCATTTTTAAAAATTGTCCCATGCTATACACTGTGAGGCTAAAAACCATATTGCAATGTAAGTTGTGTAAATACATTTCCATTTTTTACCATTTTGCACACAGTACTTAAATGCTGCATTGATTTATGTTTACTCCATAAATTACAGTTGACCACCCCTGAACGCTAATTCTATTTGCACAATCGCATTGCAACATGGTTTTGCTGAAGCAAGATATACTCTTTTACTTGTTTTACTTTCAAAGTGTGTAGCCAACCACACACTATGACATTTTTTTTTACTTTAAATAAGATTATTTATTTTTAACATTCTATGTAATGATTTTAGTTTTATTGTATGTAATCATGCTTCAAGTTATCTTAATAGAGTTCTGGATTTTTAATTTATCATATTCTTTTAAATACACAACTGGAATATCTCTGTAACTACTACAATTCTACTTTGAATATTAGTATTAAGCTATTGTATTATATTATGCATGTTTTTGTGTTATTATAAGAAATGAAAACATACTAAACACACACATTATCCAACAATCATGTGTCCATCCATCCTTATGAACCTCACTGTATATTTCTATTAATGCGTTGCTTGTTTATACAGTTTTATCCCTCTCTAGCCATCCTTAACTTCTGATAAATTCTGCACATTATACTCCATCGTACATCTAACCACTGTGAATTATATCCAGAGCTGTTTATCCATCTGTTTTTCAGACAGAAGAGCAGTGGGAAGCCTCTCTGTACATGTGCGGAACGGGAGCAAGTGCAAAAAAATGTCCATACAAGCCATCCATGTGGAGTTTTCAACAGTATTTTTATTTGGTGTATTTCTTCTAGGCCAGCATTAGCAGTGTATGGTGCAAGTGCAAGTGAAAGGCACAGATCATTTTGAATGAATAAATTTTAATATAAATAGTGTCTAAGCATGTTATTAATAAATAAAAAATATTTTTAAGGCATTCATTCATTCATTATGGTTTAGGTAATACACTAGGTATGCCCATGGGTTATACTCACTTTGAATATTTATTTTTAAAAATGTTTAGATGATTATTTAAAAAAACCCATTTGAAACATGCAAAGTGATATATTCGCAGCTAATCAATGCAATTAACCTTTGGTATCCGGTTTTGCTTGCATGCTTTAAATGAGTGACATTTTTCAAAATGTCCTATGCAGAGTTTTGTGTTTTAGAGGAGACACGCTACTCTGGGTTGGANGTACACCTCATCCTCTTGCATAGAGTTACAATACCAGAAATAACTAGGGGTGAAAGTGATTGTGTCATATGGAATGACATTCAGGAAAACTTTACAAATTGAGNACATACCCTTAAATATTATAAATTTAAATCTGCCTTGCTTACATTATAAAATTATTTTATTATTATACAAAATNTTCCTGNTTTTTGATACCATCTTAAATTAACCCCTTTGTATTAAAAATCCATTTATGTTGCCCCATGCAACAGTGTTATATGCTGCATGCTGACATGAAAGAAAAAAGAAAAAAAAAGAAAAGGAAGAAGGAAAGAAAGAGAGAAAGAAAGAAAGAAAGAAAGAAAGAAAGAAAGACAGAAAGAAAGAAAGAAAGAAAGAAAGAATTTTTCAACCAGAAAACACTGGTAAGATTCTTGTCCCCCAATGAATAACTCTGATGTTACTAATGTTTGAAACCAATGATGCATGAGACACACATGAAGGAAAGAGAGAAAATGTGGAACACAGAAGTGGAGTTATGTAAGCTTGAAAAAAGAAGATATAGAATGAAGGGTATAAAAAAGAAAAGAAAATTTAGGGAAAGGAAAAGATATAAAAGAAAAACTGGATTAAATCCGTACCTTGGTTGCTTAACATCAGATGTGCTGGAACTTCGGATTTGGGGGATGGGAATAAAATCAGAACAGTGGGAATGGGAAGGGGAGATAGAGGAGGAAAGGAAAAAACGAATAAACGACAAGTTTAGAGAAACGTCACAAAAAAATAAATGAAAAATTATAAAGACGTTTTCTGAATTTTTTTCTTAAATGCCACAATTTAAAAGTTTGGTTTAAAGAGAATGAATTGCATATATTTTTAATTTGTGACAGGCATCTCACCCCATAGAAGGGTAGGATGGGAATTTAGGGTAAGGGGTAGGTTAGAAAAGGAGCAGGGGAGGGAAAGGGGGAGATGCCAAAAAAACAGAAACAAAAGAGATAGATATGGGTTTTTTTAGCTTTGGTTTCATTGAAAAAAAGAAAAAGCATTTGGAAGAGAGAGGCAAGGGGATAAACAAAAATATAAAAAAGACAAATCAAGAAAAGAAACATAATATAGAAAAAAAAGTAAATCTATAGCAAAGTATAAGACAAAAAAAAAATATAAGACAAACAAAAGAAAAAAAGAGGCAAATGCTTTTTCTTTATATATATTCATATATATACAGTAGAATGGAAACACACATAGAAAATATACAACGTAAGGCAAAGAAAGCCGGGTGTTATAAGCAAAAGTGTAACAACTACATTCAAAAGTACATCCAAAATTTTATTTACAAAAAATCCACTGGAGTAATAGTCATATTGATTATATATATATATCTATATACATATACAGTATATTGTGTATCTATACATTTTATTATTGTGCAAACCCAGTTGTGCACTAAGAGAAAGAAGAAAAACAATAAGGAAAAAAAGAATTTTTCAAACAATTGCATTTGTATTCATTAGAAATAAAACCATTATATGTGGATCAGTAATGTTAAAATATTTATCATTCAGAAACATACTCTTAGCAGAAATAAAACAATGACCTTATGTTGTTGACTAAGGTANGCATTAAGCAATCATGTTATAGAAATTCAGAAGTATTACCAGTTAATAAANGTTGCCAGTTACTAGCAGTTACCATCTTCCTTTTATATTTTCTTTATACACACATAATATATAGTAATCTGGTTNTGAATTTTATATATTAATGGTTATCCAGGTTCATCCTATTGCATTATGAATGTAGGGTATAATACTTGTGCCAATTCTCCATCTAGTGACATAAATAAACAAAGTTCATATGAACTTTTGAAAAGTTCATATGAATTCTTTAAAGTTCTAAACATACAAAGTCAATTGTGAATGTAATGAATTGAACCAATTCTGTTTGTCCTCAGATATATTTGTGCAAACAAAACCATTTAAAATCTTTTAGTTTAATTTGTAGATTTTTTTTTTTTAGTTTTCATACCAAAATATTTCCTTAATATAAAAGCACTGCCATGGGGTACAGGTTTGCAGTAAAATATGTTTAAATTGATGNCATGATGTTTGCAATGTTGCCCGAAAGATTATTCCACTTTAACCAAAAGACTGTCTATGATTAATCATACATATTTAATAACCATGACTATATAGCAGATAACAATTACGTGCACTTATTTGATATNATAGCTTTGGATCCTGATTTAATAATGACAGCAGATTTATACAAGTTGTGTGTGTAAATTAGTTGTCATATCACTATGCACATGCCCATAATATGTAAGGGGAGTCAAAAGACAGCGCTATGAACATATGTTACGAAGTTTGGAATTGATGGTCTATGGGCCAAAAGCACTCTTAAGTCTGGATCCAGTCCTGTAGTATCTAATATTTTGATATACTGGTAAAATATATCTCTAAATAAAATTAATGACAGCACTATACAGCATTTGACTTTTATGTATAGCCACTGGCAAATACCTGGTCAACAGTAGGTATCCATTCTACATTTTCTCACCCACCTCAGAAAAAGTACAAATATATATTTATATATATATATAATTTAGCTACATTTTAACAGCATTGTGTTAGGTCATTTTCCCTGTTATTTCAGTGTAGATTAGCTCAGCCTTTCATATATCTCTTCATTAGCCTATAAAGTGAATTGAGCAACAACCATTTTAGGT
Source organism: Platyplectrum ornatum (assembly GCA_016617825.1). NCBI lineage: Eukaryota > Metazoa > Chordata > Amphibia > Anura > Limnodynastidae > Platyplectrum > Platyplectrum ornatum. The sequence continues at coordinate 23,857 of JABWIB010000148.1, read as the reverse complement.
AGTAGATACTAAAGTCTATTTAATTCCTGCTTTAGAATCCATTTAAATAAACCNCCTATAAATTAANTTTCAGTCAACTTTAACACTACTTTTAAAGAAACNGCCACATCTAATATTTATTATTTGTGTAACTATATACCATTACATCTCCTGTATAGTATATAAGATTTACATTAAGACTGATATACTTTCTAGTACTTTGTCTTTACTGTTCACAAATGGATTGACANACAGTATATAATATATATGTAAACTAACTATAATACCATGCTATAATACATATGACATGATAATGTGAATATACTACATATGCCTTATATAATGTCATTATTTATCATAGTGGGTTGCAAGTGTTTTAAAATATTTTATACCAGAGAGGTGTACTACTGTGGACTCATGCCTTCAGTACATTCTTCTGCACCAATGGGAAAGGGATGAAACTGCTGGACAATTATGGGCAGTGACTACAAATCAGCAATAACCATGGTGAGTTAGTAAGGGCAGGTTTTACATTGATGAGTCGATGCGCAAGATTTTTCTCCGTCAGCCTAATGGGAATCGTAACTGCAGCTTTATGGCGCTCCACCTACATGTGATTTCACAGTTGATGTCACATAGGGAGTAGAGCACTGAAGCCTTGACCCCAAAATTTTTAGTGCCAGTCAAGGCCTTAGTAATAGGGTGCCAGCCCCTAGACAACAAGCTGTGGGTGCTGGTCCTGGTCGAACCTAGGTGTAAGTTGCCCCCAGACAGCAATAAGTAAATAATTGTATGTGTATATATATATATATATATATATATATATATATATATATATAGATAGATAGATAGATAAAGATATATATATTATTTTTTTATTTTTTTTTTTTTGCATGTTATGATATACTTTCACTGCTTTGCTGGCTATATCCACTGCACTAAAACTTTGATTCAGGGAAATAAAAAACCTACTTCCTACCATCATTGTACTTAATTACAAGCATGTTGGTTGGTTTAGAACCATAGCTTTGATTAATATAGGTGTGCCGGTCTTTTTTGCATTATATATTTATGATTTCATGAAGTTTTATGACTATACTGGGAGTTAGAAATTGGTTTCTCTGTTGAATATGCAAAATAGGTTCCAATAAATGTAGGGGATGAGATCTGAAAAGTACATAAGTACGACAAAACAGAAGTACGACTGTGGACTGGAAATGACTGTGTGACCCTGAGTCAGAATGTTCATAAAACTGTACATTACCTTTTTATAATCATCTCCCTCCACAAAAAGAAACCTCATTTCTGCATTACCACGACTTACTTGCCAAGAAATGTACATGACCTCTACTGTGGACAAATGTATAGATGTAAACAAGCCCTCTACAATATATCAACCATTTAAAAAGTGAGAGTGGTAGCAAAGTTCTGGTGGCTGTACGCCAAGCTCTTTTGCAGTGAGTATGAAAGGAAGGATGGCAGGAAGATGTACAAACCCACACTGGATTTTAGTCTGGTCTTTATACCACAACAAGGCAGAAGATTGATTACTAATACTATTTAGCAAATCACTTTAATATCTAATAAGTGATAGTCATTTAGCCAAACAAATGGAATTTCATTCAAATTATCATATTATATATGACTTTTTAATAACATGACCTTTATGTTTATTGAGTTTCTCTTCACATTAATTACTNTCTTAAAGACCATCACAGTTTGTACATAAAAGGCCTCTTTCAGACTGAGAACACTGTGCATATGAAAACAATGCATGNAAAGAGTGATCTGGACCTGAACCAAGGCTTGAAATGGGAATGTTGGTATTACTTTGTGCAAGAATTCTCTGTTGACAAAGCCAGTGCAAAAATAGATAGTCATAAATAATACAAATTATTATATATCTTCCGTTCTTTCTTAGAGTTAGCTAGTGTTTCAGCAGAATGTGCTAGCAACAATACAATGAATACCTTTACTGAAGTTTTTGCAAGGTTAAATTATACTTTGGCTTTGTAGTCTCAAATGTCATTTTGATTGTTATTATTATTATTATTATTATTATAGATCCAGTCTTACAAAATGTGTACATTAAACACCTGCATTTCATGACTGTGCATTCACACACATTAGAATTCCAGCATGGATCTGGATCCTCAGGGTCCAGGCTTCATTGGTAGAAGTCTTTATGAAGGGTGAGTTGTATTAGACAGAAAGGAGATTTAAGTAAATTGTACACCAAGGGATTATTTATGTCTTTGACGGCCAAATCACAGAAATCTTGAGGTAGGGCCCTGCTCTCATGAACATGTTTGTGTGTGTGTGTATACCTACATTAAGGTTACTGTACAGAAGGGCAGACTGTGTATTCTACCTTATTTAAGTTTTTAAATAGCACCATCAGATTATGTAGCGCTTTACAATTTTAACAACTAATAAGACATGACTTGGTGGCAACAGACAGAATGGGCAGAGAAGGGTTGGCCCTACAAATCACAATCTGTACTGTCCTTTGACATCCTAAACAAATAGAAAAGTTCTGAAGAGTATAAATAGTATTCTTGCATTGAATAGAAAGGCCATGATAGGGACCAGCAAATCAATGGTCCTGTGTATGATGAGAAATGAAGAGCATGCAGTCTTGGGCAATTCAGATTCAAGCTCAACTCAAGCTTGCTTTCTGAGGGAGGGAAGGGATGAATGGCTGTATTTAATGTACAGTAATAAAGTTCCAAAGCAGATCCAGATCACCAGATCCAGACATTAACATAGATGCAAAAAAAGCATGCTACAGGTCATGTTTAAGTCCGGCAAACCTATTTCAGACCCTTTGCTTGAATGTGATGTTGCTGCTGTATTATTATTGTGTATTATTATTGTGCATATCTTAGTTCATTCCTTCTACTAAAAATAAGAAACCATTTTTTAAATTAAATATATTGTTTTAAATTATTGTTTTTAATTATCTTGTGGCATTTACATCTCCACAGAGGCGCTAGCATTAATCAGAACCTTCATTTACAGTCTGCATTGTGCAACCTTGCACTTGCACAACGTTTTTAGTCACACTACGTGCCTTATGGGTGCCTAAGTCTGTCTTTGGGTCTGTATACAAGAATAGTCTTTTAGTGTAAGATCACATAACAGTCAAGTAGTATAAGGTGTGTGTTGACAAGTTTAGGAACATTGCATTTTTATATGTAATTACATTTTTGATTATGCTTTGTTCAAGTATTGTTACAATGCGAAAGCAAAAAATGTCAGATAAAATAGGACCAGATCTAGTCTAAAATAGGACCAGATGCAGCTGTTTCAGCAGACGTTTGGCTGCCACAGTTGTACTGGTTTTCCATGTGTACAATATCAGGGTCTATAAGACCCAGAGACTCTGAACTAAGGGCACACTTTTTTGTTGACATGTAATTGTAAGCATATTTCCTCAACACCTTTAACTCTTCAAATAAATCACCCTTCTGTAAGGTTAAACCCTTGGTTAAAATTTCTGCCCTTCTTTGTTCCATACACCCATATATACTATTTTCTATACCAGTGGTTCCCAAACTGTGTGCCGTGGCTCCATGGGGTGCCATGACGCTCTCATTGGGGTGTCGTGGAATGTTTTTTCTGATATGATGCAACATTGCTAGTGTCACTTAGAAACACAATTTTACGTCTTGTATAGGAGTAACACAAGATCTGATGTCAACCTGCAGTATTTCTGTTTTACCTAAATAGTTATTACATGATTTTGACTCAAAAATNAGTTCCAAAATCTGAGGCGCAGAGCCCTGGAGACGCTAATGTGCGCCTGATTAGCGTGCGATTCAGAGCTCTGTGCGCATGCGCAGTGCGAAAAAATGAAAAAAGGCACACACTGCGCCCACATTCAGACGCAATGCGCAACTTAGGATCAGCTCCATTATATTTTTTCGAAACTACAATTTATATCCTATATAGGACATTTCATTTATTTAATGTAGAGATTGTAAAGTTGCCCTAATTTTTGCTCCAACATCTGAANCAACCTTTCAGGACAAATTTGCAATGAGGTGCGGTCATGGGCATGTGTTTAGTCTTCAGCTGTTCAATGTCTACTAAAAAGATCGAGAAGAAGGGCACAACCAACTTGGGAGACCCATGGTGTTTACTGTATAGCTCAGAGGATTCAAACTGGTCCAATTACATTTTATGGTTGACAGTTCAATTTAGAGGTTGTGCCTTAGTTATCACAGTAATGGACACTTCCTCCAATTGTCATCATGTGGTGCTCGATTTCTATCCTGTAGAAACAACATAGAGATTCTATGATGNGGCTGTGTGCCAGAGGTCTTGTCAAAGAACCTCTAGTAACTCTTGGCTGTAGGCAGATGGCCACTTCCACCAGAAGGTCTGACCTAATACCATTGTTCTGCTTGAAATCCCCTGGCTGTCCCCAGCAAGTGATACCTCTAGTCACTTGTCCCAAGATCTTAATGAGAAATTTGCCACCTGTTGGTGCTACATTTTCTGAAGACCTGGGCCTAAATTCACTAAGCGGGGAATTTGCTGGGGAATTGAAAAGTGGGGATGTTGCCCATAGCAACCAATCAGATTCGAGCTCACATTCTCCAGTATGTAAAATGAAACNGAGAGCTCGAATATGATTGGTTGCTATGGGCAACATCCCCACTTTTCAATTCCCCAGCAAATTCTCTGTTTAGCCCTGGACACAACATTATAAGCTACATGGCATTAAATGCTTTAAATATGATTTCCAAGAAGANGGACAATTACCTGCCTCATTAACTTTAAAAAGTGTTTAAAAATAAATAAATAAATAAAATATTATTTTAATATGTATAATGTCTCTGTGTTTTTTTTTTTATTTAAACATTATTATTTTTTTATTATTATTATTGTTTTTTTTTTTACTATAGAGAGCCGGCTCTCCTGCTCCTGCTCACAGCGTCCGGAGCCTCTGCAGTTTTTTTAAATAGCGCAGGGAAGCGGGGCATAAGGCATGCCCCTCTCCCTGCGCTCTCTGAAGCGCAGCTCTGAATAGCACGGACTTTGCAGCCGCAACGTGCGGTCGCAAAAAACTCTGAATCAGGTCCATAATTATTATTGTTATTATTATTATTATAATTATTATATATTATTAATATTATTAATTCTGGTAATGAGGCTNCATATATTATTTGTGACATTGTGAATACCCTGACTGCACAGTGATAACAAAGAGTGAGTTTCCTGCCTGAAATGAAAAGCTGAATCACATTGGGTACAATATATTTACAAAAATAATAATAATTACTAGGTTCCTAAACTAATAGGATTAGCAGCATATTTTGATACTAAATAAACAGGCCATTTAGCCGCTAGTACACAGTCTTGAAAGGCTAAATTAAATCAGGTGCAGTAAATTCACCAAATAATAACTAGGTGCTGAATTAATAGAACTAGCGGCACATCAGATGTTCTTATTGGAATACTGCCAGATAATATTTGTGCCCTTTAAATTCAATATCAATAGGATTGGGTCTTGTTTTTAAACATTTTTCTCAGTGTTTTTACACAGGATTCAGGGACACAGGGATAATCCCAATTTAAATACTTTGCTGACACTTGTTTAAAAATAAGGAAGGTACCTCTGATAATATTCATATTTTGTGTCTGGTTCATTGTAAAACAGAGGTATAATAAAGCACATTGTTTGAAATAAAGCATTAAATGTTATTCTGTCTGAGACATGAGTGCATAAGGAGTATTCTTGTTTTTTTGTTTCCTATATGCTATAAATGTTTTTTTTTCCCTTAGCTTAGAGCCTTATGTATGCTTATGTGGGAAAGCTGCTTCACATTCTGATCTATACTTGATCCTGGATTCCTTCTTACATCTCCATTGAGGAAACAAAACAACTGTATAATTGTGTGCACTCCCAGAATGCCCTAGGCACTATGTAAAACAAGACTTGCTTAAAATAGTGACAGATTCTCTGTAATATTAAATTCTATGCTAATGACCTTTTTACGAAGGCAGGTTCAAGAACTGGTATACAGTTATTTTTTTCAATAACTGGTCAATCACTTTAAAGGGTCAGATCTATACTGATATGCAAAAATGAACATCCTGAGTATGGAAACACTCTGTGAATATAATGATTCTTTTAAGAGTGATCTAGACACAAACCTACAAATGTTATTTGATCTGTACACTAACAAAGTCCATTCAGTAAAGTCACATAGCAGTCAAGCACATAGATTATGCATATGTGCAGGATTAGTCCACTAATAATGAAAATATTGGTTATACATTATGATTGATTTGTCAAGGTAAACGTAGACATAATATTAAGTCTGTCTAATACTATTCCATGGCAAATTTAGTTGGCTAAATACCTTGGGATCAAAAAAGGCCATTAATAGTTATATTGCAAGATTCACATAGCAATATGCCTTGCATCCAGAGATGTTCCCTCTAACCCTTTTAAAAAGAAATTATGTTATATGTTCTAGATGGACTGGATATAGGTCTCACTGGACAAAGATAATAAAGTTTTTTAACACTTGGGACTTTTTTCATTGACAATGCAACGTTACAAACTGCTAACATCCTAATACCTTACACATATATCCACCAACGACCTCCTATTCTTATGTACAGGTCNATTTATCAAACATTCTTACTTTAAATTTGGGCGGTAAAGTCCGTTTTCATGTGAAAAGAAAACAGACTTTACTGCCTGAATTCTATGCCAGCAGTATTTACCAATGCAGCTACCGCCATGGTAACCATGGCAGTAAATGCAGTAAGAAAAATGGCCACCTTCCCATTCTAATGAATGCGGGCTGTGCAACCGCAATATTTATAAAGTTCAATTCAACATGGTTTTGCCCATGAGAGTGTAAATCTGAACCTGGCCCTATGTGTGATTGTGTTTCTATTTCAGGTATCAGGTTCCCTCTGTTACTGATTCTCCCGAAGCACAAAACTGAACTTGATCTACTCGTAGTAGTAGTACTCACTATTCCCCTGTAATAAAATGTGTGTCCCCTGTGTACCCTGTTATAAAAATGTTTGATTATTTTTTTAATAATATTTTTATTATTTTTAAATATTATTTTTTAACTCAAGTTTAAAAATTATGTTTCACCTAATTACCCTGGTTCAGTGTGAACGGTGTTGACCAGGGTAGTTTGTGAATTACCAGGGTGATTCAGCAGTGTGAACAGGGTTATTGACCAGGGGGGGAATTCACTAACTGACGATTTTTGCTGAGATTTCATATCGTCAGCATTCGTCAGTGATCTGAAATCGTCAGTGANTGGTGATGTATAGTATTCAGTAAGTGACGATTTCTATTGACGATATGTAATGTCTGACGAATGCTGACGATATCCATTGACGAAAAAACTGGTATTCGGCGGCAATATTGCACCAAACTGACGTATACACTGGATTTGTGGTTGGATTTGAGAGTGGTATATTTATTAGTGACTGTTGCAGCTTCCATTTTAATCAATAGTCAAACAAGCTTTCAGTGCTGTATGAGTGCCTTTATAAAGTGCTCCTATGGAAATCTCCACTCTCTGTTGACGATTGTCCTTTTGACGAATTGCCAAAATCGCCATGACGATGTGTGGGAGAATACAATATTCGTCATTTAGTGAATTACATTTTTGTATCCATTTTATTGCAAAGATCGTCACAGCGATATCACATTGACGATTTCTAAACGTCACACAAAATGACGAATAATAACACATTCGTCACTTAGTGAATACACATTTGTGAAAATCGTCACCAATATCGTCAGCGACTGACGATTTNTGTAATTCGTCAGTTAGTGAATTCCCCCCCAGGAGAGCAAACTACTGTGGTAGTAAAAGACTGAATTACCAGGATAGTAAGTGTGAACAAGGTATTATATATCAGGCAGTCACCTCTGTTACTAGAATGTTTGACTAGTTGAGTATGATACTGTTCTTTGCATACAAAGTGAAAAACTAAAGAACATTATATAATGCTATTAAGCCTATACCTTAAAATGTCTACTGTAAACAATGCTATCGACTTATAGTTCACACTGAGTAATTTATGTATATTGTCAGTATACACACTCTTGCTGCAATGACTCACATTATAACACTATATAGTCATGATTAGAGCATATAAAATCCTTTAATTCAGCACATATAGTTCACTTTTAACATGTCACATTTAATATACAGGAGCTTTTCAAAAATGCAATTAAGTGACATTTTACACACTTTTGAAACTGTCCCTGGGGATTATAACAAATTGCTAAGAAATGCAAATAGGACAGATAAATTGCCATTTCTGTTTTGAGTCTCCATTTGTTAATGTGTGATTTAACAAGTATAAAATTACTCATCAAATACTGTATCTTCTACTCACTAATTATAGAAGCTGANTTTTTATATTTATAATAATAATAATAATTATATTATATTAGGTCTACTAGTTATTAGAATAACATCCAAAGTATAACCAGACTGGAAGACACAGCGTAACAATAATCACGCTTCTCTTTTAGTGACTGGTCCTCCTCACATTAAATAAACATTTAACAAAGTATGAATTAATATTATTAACGAGGATTATTGGTAAATGTACTGACTCCCAACAAAGTTAGCTAGTAAAATATCTTCAAAACATTTTCTCAGTTCATTTTCCCAGAAGTATTTCTAGGTTTAAACTACCTTTACAAGTAATTCCAGTATGTTTATTTTTATTCATTTGTCTTCACCACATTACATTTTTCTCAAAGCATATTATAATGGGATCAGGGGCAGTGCTATGTCTCTGGGCGTCCTAGGCAAAGCTGCCCCCAACCTTTTCTGACAAAACATATATATATATATATATATATATATATATATATATATATATATATATATATACTTTACCATATTTATCTATAAATGCACAAATTAAAGAAATAATACAATCCCAAATAAAAGTCAGTTCAAATCCATTCAATATTTATTCTTATAGCACACCAAAAAGCCCTCGTCAGCAAGGAGAAATATCGTTGCCATACTGCAACAATTTAGCTTTGTAACACAACATTGTAACTTAAACATGAAGCAAATTTGTCCATTCTCAATGGAAAAGCTTCAGATCATTATAGGAATATCAAATATTCCATCAAAGCAATAATCCACAATTCACAAAACCTAAACCAACAGAGCCATAATTACTTCATTCGTTCAGAGTAAAGTCCATTGATATAAATGATAAAAACAAAGAGAACAGCATCGTTTTTCAGGGGTAAAGATAGGCATATGTTTGTAATCCTATAATACGGAAGATGTATGAGGCTGCGCATAATAATATATCCCTTTTCCCCCCATGATGATGCTGGACACACCGAAACAGCTGTTGGAATATTGAATCATTGCAACATGGGACATTGAATCTATATTTGATAAGTGCAAGTTATGCTGTTGTCAGTTATTTAATTTTATATTTTATTTTCATTTTTTCCAACCTCAGACATTAATGATCTGTACTCAGACTGAATACAGTTACTATTGTTCACTACATTCCTTGGTGCGGATGGATTTTTGGTGTGTTACAAGAATAAATATTGAATGGATTTCAAGTGCCGGTTGAGTGACACTAATTCATCATCTATTTGGGACTATATATATATCTACCTCTATTTCATATTCTCAATAGCCTGTTTTTGCCAATACATCTAACTTTAACCACGAACAGACAAATTCTTGTTTAAAGATCTTTCAAGAAGCTACCCACATTTAAGTGCTGGTGGCATTAGTGAATTGGAATTGCACAACTAGTTATGGTAAGAAAAAAACATAATTGTCCACATTTTCCACAAAGTTTAAGAATCATTAATTGACATTAATTAACCTTTAGAAACCTAAAAATATAAAATGAACCGCAAAATAAATCATACACTAAATTATACTAATAAATATATAAGAGGCTTTATTATTATCCCTATTGAAATGTACTAATGTAAAGTGAACGCATTCTGTAGTAGTTTACTATGAAGTAGTTTACAATGATAATATCATATAGCTATTGTAATGACAATATGGTTGTTGTTTGTTTGGGTTGTTTTATTTCAGGTTATAAGATACAATAGGATTGAAGCATTATACTAAAACATATTTCCACACTCCACATCTGCATGGTAACACTCACCTGTAAAATTGTTTAATTCTTGCTGCCCATGCTAAGAATTGCATATGCTAATCAGAAGGTCTTGATTAAAGGTAACATTTGGAAGATAAATAAACTGTTGCTCATATTGGACCGGGTCAATGTTCCAGCATGCCTGTATAGCAGTGCGGGTATGTGGGAGTTTGAACTCCCATGTCACTGCCCTCTATCTGTCAGAAAAGGCAGAAGCAGCTAGACCCTTGCCTTAAGTCATTTTTGTGGATCAGCTGTGTGTGTGTAAGTGCTGACCGCACGAGGTGGAGCAAGCCCTGCCTCATTCGATTCATATAAATGTTCGGCCCCCCTCCACCCACCTAGTGAAATGTAGGTGGGCAAGGGGAACAGGTTTGGTCAAGAGGATGGATCCCTTGGCATGCCCCACTAGCGCAAGTACACTGGATGGATGGGATCCCGGATGTGGTCCATTATGAGCACTCTAACATATTTATTAGGTATTTCTATCCATATAACATGTATAGGTATAGCTTTTCTCATTTTGCAAGTGGTTTCTGTTAATAAAATAAGGATAAAGTTCTGTTATGTAAAACAACATACATGGGGAATTACAGTGAAAAATTACCATTCTTCGAACACACAGTTGTCTATATGTAAGATGCACAGCTGGATATTATCATTACTACCCTCTTCAAAGAGATCATTGACAGCTGTCTTGCACAAATAAAACACAGCTATTTAAGTATTATTCATGGCGTTCAGAGAGAAGACATGCACAGCTATTGTAGGATTCATTATACTAGGCCTATCCACAATACTAAAAGCCATCTCTCCCAGCGTCTACATGAACAGCCATCTTTATTGTCCAAGGAAGAGCAAATGAAAGTCACAGAGCATTTAACTCTTATCTATGAGCCACAGCATGGAGATAGCAAACAGCAAGAACCCAGGGGAGGTGAGAGTGAGGTAACAGGAGAGAAAGATTTGGTGAACCAGTTGGGCTGTAGAGAAAAGAAAACGACACACAGAAGGAAAACGCATAAAGGTGGATCCGGGATAGAATGGAAAGTGCTACGGCAAAGAGTATTTTATTGTCATTTAGCTGGTGATGTGACAGAAAGAATGAAAAAGAAGAGCAAGACCCTTGTTATTTGTTTATGTGCGCGTATCTAAAATTGTATCTTTTTATCGACAATCAGAGATATTTGACCTCTGTACAGCATACAGAGTTATATATAATATGATGGAATAATTTCTGTTATAGCTGGAGAATCCATCTACCACTTAGGCCTTAAGCCTGGCACACACGGTAAGATAAATTGTTCCAATTTAAGGATTTTTTCAAGGGTGGGCAAAACCATGTTGAATTGCAGGTGGAGGTAAAATGAATGTCAGTGTTTGCATGCAGGGAGAAAACTTCATTTTTACATTTTGCACTCAGATACTGACCAGCAATACTATTATACTGTTATTAGACTTTTGCTAGGAAACATCATCTCTCACCTGTAATACTGATTGCAATGAATTCAATTTGCCTCCCCTGCAATTCAACATGGTTTTGCCCACTCTTAAAAAAATCCTTAAATTGGAACAATTTATCTTACCGTGTGTGCCCAGCTTAAGTGTACTAAGCAGGGAGATTGCAGGGAGATTGAGAAGTGGGGATGTTGCCCATAGCAACCAATCAGATTTGAGCTCACATTCTGCAGTATGTAAAATTAAACTGGGAGCTTCAAGCTGATTGGTTGCTATGGGCAACATCCCCACTCGTTCATTGGCAATACCCAGCAATAGCCGGTTTTAACTGCCTAAAAGATTCACCGCTGCTCCGGACCTTATAGTGCCATACATCTATGTATCTGCTTTCATTTAGGTTCATTCTAATATATTAGGGACCAATATATCTCTGATTCTAACACTCATTCTACCTAAGTACATCTCTCTGGTTGTCTTTCCGTCTTTCTTCACTTTCCTCTAATTCTGTCTTGATTTTTCAGTCATGTGCTCTCTCATTAAAGTCTAATTAACATAATTTGCATAATGCTGGCTCATTATTATGTTCAGAGCAGTCAGGTGACAGGGAAAGCAAGATAATAGGGTGGGGGTGATTAGAGAAGAGGAGAGAACAGTGGTTGGAATAAAAAGTGACTGGTTAGAAGAGGAGATGGAGAAGCTGAGAAGAGGAATGGGAACGAAAGATTCGAAATGTACACTGTGATACCTAACCCTTTCCATGACAGATCCCTGTGGAGTATCACATGAGATTACTTAAACAAGCAATTACTCACCTTCAATCACACGGTCCTCTGCNTGAATATAGGGGGAGGAAGAGAAAAATGTGTCAGTTAGAAAAGCATATAAGATAGCGTGCATTTTTAATATATTATTTGTTTCTTATATCTATGCCCTTTCCCCATTCCTGCGTGTTTCATACAGTTCTCTGCTTACAGAAATACCCATGCATGCAGTTTCTAGCATTTGTACTGAGTCCATTCCTCCTGCTCTCTCTCTCAGTTCTGTCTCTCATTGTGACCTTCATCCTCCTCCTTGCCCCCGGACTACCACCCCCCAGGCTAATGTTCATCTAGCCAGCTGAGCCCCCTAGAGGAGGCCCCCCTCTTTGGATATGAATAGACCAGTAGACCTCAGGCTGAGAATCAGTGTCACTGCTGGTGACATCCACAAGAGACCAGAAAGCGGGAGGGAGATTATAGAGTGAAATGAAAATAAACAGAGAGCAAAAAAAGCAAGATGCAAGAGAACAGACAACATGAAATACTGGATGGATGGATGGACTGACTGATAGACTGATAAATGGATAAAGATAGACAGACAGATAGCAAAGGTGGTTATTTACTGTAATAGTCATTTAACAGAGGTAAGCATTAAGGAAAATGTGGACACAAAAGCTATTTAATTATCTATATAATAATGGGAGTGTCACAAGCAAATACACTTGACTTCTTTTCTGATCCATAACAGCTTTTGTACCTGGTAGAGGGCACAGAGATACTATGTGAAAAGACTGATCTGTGGGGTCACAAGGTTTTAAACTCCATTAGTACCCAAGTATGCCGCCTGCCGAATGTGGAGACTCAGAAATTCTCCTAGTATCCTGAGAGAGATGGCAAATATCCTGTGACCTGGTTTACATGATATCACTGCCTCCAGACAAGTTAATTTAAAAATGGGTGGGGCTTGATATACCACCCGCCCACCGATATTTTTATTTGCAAAATATTGGTGATTTGCATAAATGGCATCCTCCACCCCACCCCCATGCTGAGGCTCGGCAACCCTGTTAATAGTCTGAATAAACCTGTTCATACGCTAGTGGATGAGACCCTATTTTTTGTATATTTTCATATCTTTTATGGTGCAATTGCCCCATACATGTTATGATATTACTGTACTTCCTGTGATTTTTCAGTGGTTCTGTAACTGTGAGACTGACCTGTGAGACTGAAATGTGAGGCTCAACTGTGTTGTAGATTCAGTTAATAAAAACAAAATGAAATAACTCAATTGAAAAAAACATGGTGACGTATCTCCTATGGAAAACATAGTGGCGGCAGATAGGAGCCAAATGGCCCATCCAGTCTGCCCCATTGTGTATTTAAAACTATACTGACATCATTTTACTCGCTATTTTGTTTGAGACTTTAGAATACCCTTATATTTATCCCAAGCATGCTTAAACTGTTCTGTAGTATTAGCCTCCACCACTTCTGATGGGAGACTATTCCACTTATCAACTACCCTTTCAGTGAAGTAATTCTTCCCCTGAACCTACCACCCTCCAGTTTATACGCATGCCCTCGCGTTCTACTACATCTCATTCTTCGAAAAATGCCCCCTCCTGCACCTGGTGACATCCCTTGATATATGTGAAAGCTGCTATCATATCACCCCTCTCCCTTCTCTGCTCCAAGCTGTACATATTTAGTTTCTCTAGTCTTTCTNTATAGTTTTTGTTGGTCATACCATGTACCATTTTGGTGGCTCTTCTTTGCACTTTCTCTAATGTATTTATGTCCTTCTGGAGATATGGCATTACTACTTCCCTCTTTCTGCTACTAATTTCTCTCCTAATACAAACATTTTTTTATCTTCAAACCAGATTTAAAGAACACTGACATAATAAAGTAAACGTATTTCATATATATATTTTCCCTATAAACTGGTGATACTGATTATGCAGCATTTTCCAATATTTCCTGCTGTTCCTTTTACCCATTTTGTATTGCTGTGTTTCAGAAATGGGTCATTGAGCAATAGTAAGATGAGAACTTTACTATTAAGCATAAATGTCAAAAAGAGAGAGCAACATCCAGGAATATGCCGACAATATTCTTTAGGCTGTGCTTTAGACAATGTCAGTTGGTCTTCAGTTTCATAAATTTACCACTGTCATTTGTATTGTACAGATACTACTGCAATGTATATTGTACTGTGATTATGCTAACATTTATAATATTGTAATTATTTTACCTTCTTCTCAAAGAATCATTGTGGTTCATATCTAATGAACTTCTACTTTATAAAAGCATTTTTTTAACTAGCCCAATGCTCTTGTTCCATTAATAGGAACACTAAGGCCAGTGTACAGCAGAGAGAGGAGACAGAAGTTGTTTTCTTTGTATCTTTGCTCTTTACTTTCCTTGTGGCATTTAGCAAAGTTATAGTGGGTCAAACTTCTACTAACCCTCTGTTCTTATCAATCTCTATGAGGACATCTGGGCAGTGAGATACACATAAGGTCTGAGCTCCCAGGTTATTCTCTAAAAGAATCACCATCATCTACTTTTAAAACATAGTGTTTTTTTTATTTTTTTATAATTTTGCTGTGTCAATTCTAGTAGTAGAAATTTCCACATGTTTATAAATAATCATATTTAATTGTATACAACAAGGGCCACTGTTATTTAGACTGTAGTCAAGTGATACAAATGTCACCTCTTTAACAGGAGACATAGTGACTGTGAAGTGACTCGTGCAACGACCAAGAAAGAGCAGCATTTATAAGGAAGACATTGACCTTGATCCATTAAAGTTGTGAGTTCTGTTGATGGACAATAAAGGACAATAAACAACATAATGTCTTCATCAACTCTCTCTCCAGGAAAAATTGCTTCCACTCAATATATCTGTATGAGCTTCTATGATGCTTGGATATGATGATCCAGACCTTTTGGTGATGGTAGATGTCTAGCTTTAGGGCACAAAGTGGAATGATCCAGTGCTTCAGATTGGATAATATTGATTTACATGCCATTATGATATCATGTACAGTAAAAATGGCATGTAAACCAATGGCCAGCAGCCTCTTTATAAGAACATTTTTACATTTACATTTTTTACATGCTGATGTAACTCTTTGACTAGTCTACTGCCATCTGGTTTACTGATTTGGCTACATCAGAATGTACCCTTGTCCTTTAAGCTCCCTATCCCTATATCCTTTTCTCCTTTCATTGTTCCATTCCACTCCTGTATTAATACCCTCATTTCACTAGTGACTATTATACTCTGCACCCTGTTTGGTAGCACCCATAAGACGAAATGAGGAAAGATACAGAAAAAGCATGTGTAATATGGAGAGAAGAGAAAGAGTAAAATGGGAGGATCTTGTACATACAGTTATTGGNAATGTAGAGCAAGAAGAGAATAGTAGGAGAACCAGCAAAATTGGATGATTTAAAAATATAGTTCTTGGGTATTTATATAATTTAAAAGGTAATAGAGAAATAACAAGAACAGAAAAAAGTTGCTCTTTTATATAACTGTAGAGAACAATTTTACATAATGAAAGACCATGTTTTTGGAAAAATATATGTTTTTTTTTAGATAATTTCTACACCAAATGGTGCAAAACAAATGGTAAAGCAATTATCTATTTTTCATGATTAGTTTAAAATCTAGATTGGTTAGTTTAGAATCTAGAAGTGAGTATTAAATATACTGATTGTGAGTTCAGATATCTAGCCGAGTACACTACTTGTTCAATTTATAAAGATATATAGAGTCAGAAAAACCAGCATGTAAAAATTATGTTTTCATTTCATTACAATAGAAAAATCTGTCATAAAATTCATTGAGTAAAACATACCTTCAGAACAATTTTCTCCATGGTAACCAGTGTCCCGACAGTCACATCGCATTTCTCCTTCTATCCCATCTCTGCATCGTCCACCGTTGAGACAGGGATTTGCTCCTCGGCACAACTGGGCCCTTCCCTGTTCTTCCCCCCTCTCTTCCTCGTCTTCTGTACCTCCCACCCCTTGACTTGCCAGAAGCTGTCCTGGCCTCCCTCCCAACCTTAGCCCTTCCAATTCACCAAGGAAAGGTGGCTCATATTTAGCTCCACCCAAGGTCAGGGCTGACAAACGTAGATCAGATGGGAGACCACCTACAAAAAGGTCACTACGGAGTATCATTTCTCTGCGCTTTGAGCGTACTTCAGCCGTTCCTCTTTCTCCATCTACTGCCAGCCAACCTTCACGCCCATTGCCTCCAATGACTATACCATGCCAAAACCCATCCGATACAATCCGTGGTAAACGTACAACAGCAGGCTCTGAACAAGAGATGGAGAACCTCAATCGTGGACGTCCTCCATCCAAAGCCAACTCAAGAAAGTCACAGTCTCCCTCATCATCTTGATAAAGGAGCAGTCCACGACTGGCATTTGTCCGAAGACGAAAAGTGAGATCCTCTCCCCAGCCCCCATTACCACTAACTAAAGTAGGACGAGAGTAACGAACCCATTGACCAGGTGCCCCATAAAACTGGAGGGAGAAGGAACAGAGGGGAAGGGAGAGCAGAGAAGACAGGTAAAAGAGGAGCAACATGGAGAGTGGAAGTGGGGAAGAAGAAGAGAGAATGGAGAAGAGAAAGACAATGGGGATGGGGAAGGTGAGTTTAAGCACTACTGGAAAAACAAATTCATATTGATTGTGAGGAGAACAAAAATATTACAAGAATACTTCAGAGAAAGAATTTGAAAGTAACAATAATGAAGATATAAAATAATATAACGGTACTTGAGACAGAGAAAATAATACTGAGAAAAATCTAACTAGGAAAGATTGAATAAAAAACAGAAAAGAAGGAAACAAGGAAGGAATAGTTTGTAAGGGAAGGACAGAAGGGGAAAGGGAAATAGAGGAATATTTTACATTCCTTTATTCAAAGTTGTGCTATGGAAGACTATTAAACCAAAAGGTGCAAAACACCCCCTTCAATCTGACATGAAAAATTTCTGTCTTTATTCCCACAATCTAACTGACAAGTCCCCTGTTGCCTATCTTTTTGATTGACTCTAGAAATTAAGTGTCATTGAGATAGGAGCTCCGTCAAGATGATGTTTCAGGCACAGTGGGGTTCTTGACTGCTGCAAAAAAAGAGATTAAAATATTGTTAGAACAATATTATATATATGTATATATAAATCGTTTTAAAATAAAAACAAAAAATTATGCATTTGTGCACTACTTAAAAATTATCTTATTTGGGTGTTACCAATGCAACCAGAGAGCTACCTAAGGCAGCATAGGGTAGTCAGAAATAGGCTTTCATGGGAGTGATCAGGGCGATCACCAAACTCCTCCAACCCCACAGACAGATCAGCTACTAAAGAGCAGCACTTAAGCTGGCCACACGCTAGGGACTGGATTCAGAGTTTCTGATGGCCGCAGTGTGCGCAGCTCTGAATCGAGTGCAGGGAGAGGGACAGGCCATATGCCTCATATCCGTGCCCTTGTCTTAGTGACGCAGAGGCTCCGGCTACTGTAGCTGGAGCCTCTGCAAATATATGAATGCACTACTACTGCCGGCTTTTATGAATGTATAGTAAAAAAAATGTTTTTATAAATGAAAACAAAAACACACATGAATTCGTCTTTTAAAATTAATATTCTTTATATAATTTTTTTTACACTTAATGAAGCAGGTAAATGTCCATAGGACATTACCTGCTTCTATGCCCAGCGCTAACAATTAGCAGGGCATATGTAAATGAGAAAAGGGGCAAGGAAGTTTTCTCCTTTACATGACTCGCAGTCACAAGGATGCGGAGATGCGCTTAGCGTCCGCCTCCGAGCGATTCAGAGTGGATCTGCGCATGCACATGATTATCAGCTCAATTCCAAGATTATCATGGATTGGACTAAAAATCGTTCTAGTTTGTTAGGCAGACTTTTTCTAGAAAGCGGCAAAGTAAGCAGAAAGCAGAACACCAGACACTGATGAAAAAAAGAAATAAATAAACCGAACCAAACTGAGTTGCAATATGGGACATTTAGCCGCAATCCCCCCACCAGAGTTGCGGCATGGGAAATTCAGCCGCAAGCGCAAGAGTATGAATGGAGAGAAGAAAACCTGTGCTGATTGACAGCTGGGTGGGATGCCTGTTAATCAAAGCAGGAATTCTCTTCTCATTCATAATTATTGCTTTGGTCTGTGAGGCCGATAAGAAGATGTTTCCACAGGGACAAATCACCTCATTAATCGTTTTAGTGTTTGCCCAGCATCAGGCTTCAAAAATAAATAATGAATTGAGAGATTTTTTTTTTAAATGTATGACAGTGGTATTAACTGTCTACATGCCATCTTATATATGCATTCATATTATGGTTCATAGTTCATGTAGTCTTGATCTAGTGCTGAATTGCAATACCCTATTTTCCTCCTCTGATTTACTCCTACGCTTCCCTGGAGAATAACCCTTCCCAAGATATGGGAAAAAACTTTACTCAAATACTTTCTTGTCACCCCCTCCGTGATCTCTCTTTAAGTAACTGACAGAAAAGTAATTTGTATACAGACTCCAATCTGCATCTTCTTAAATGTGAAGGAACTAATTATAAAAAAAAAAAAAAAAAAAAATCCAACAGAAAATTTTAGCATGCTACAAATGATAGGAGTGGAGCTGTGCATATCTCAAAAAGTAAAGCATGATGTATGGATGGTAAATGAGAGTGGATTCCCTAAATTGACAATTTGTGTGTTTGTGTGTATCCTCAATAAAGTTTTTCAAACAGAAAAGCACGAGCTATGCTAGTCCAGGGTTGCTGACTTTTGGTTTCCTGAGAAAACCCATAAGCCAGCAGCATGGTGGTGGGGCAAAGGGTCTGAGTTATACAAATCATGCCTAAACCCCCTTATCGCTGAATTGCGAATTCATGATTTCATTAAACACTGCCTTTAACCCAGGTCCCGGTAGATTTGCTGACCCGTAAGCCTGTAATCCAGGAGTTTTGCAGATACTGCAGGAGAGTCGCAATCCTGTTCTAGTCAGAACATTGTTCTATGCACTTGGAATTACATTAGGCAACATCTGGAGTGTGCATCCGTGCTACCAGTAAATGTGCCGGACTATTGCTTTCTGGTTGCGTAAGTCGGGCTGTTCTGTTTGTTACCACTCAGTCATGTCTTATTGATTGTTAAAATAAAGCGACTATGTCATTTGATGCCTGTTAATAAATAAATAATAAATGTACCCCCACTTCGAGCCCTGCCCTGGTGTATACATTGAAAGATGGCAAAAAGCATAATGTAGACATGAGACAGACTGTGGTCCAGTCAACCATCAATACATTTTCTGTATATCTTGACAGCTTCAAAAGAGTCTGAAGTAGCATATTCAAATTCTGATCAAGATCTGCTAGTAGCAATTGAAATAATTGATTATGTGGGAAAATGAGCATGATGCAGGCAATATTATGTTATATTATCCACTTGTGTGTATTCCCAGAACGTGCAGAATACAATTCACATAAAGGGACCAATCCAGAAACATACTTAGGTTCTGGTAGGTCATATCTTTAATCCTACAAAATGTTGGTAATTAGTACATTTCTCCCCTCTATGGCAGCAGCTATTTACAAAACTGATGGGTTTATCTGTATGAATACTTTCATGGATGCTGGCAGGGGAAAAGGATCTAAAGCAATAGAACAGATTGAGCAATAGCAGAACAGAAACTCGGCAAGCACCCAGTCTGTTCCAGTTCAGCAGGTGCTCTTGAATACATTATTTGAATTTTTCATCCAATTTCCAATAGGTACCACACCCCTCAATGCCCATTGCTTTGCATTATGAAGGCTATGACCACACTACTTAAAGAGTATCTTAACAATTGGTCCACTTGCATATATGCAGCATAACTGTATTTAAAACCCCATCTATATATTTCACAGCAACATTTTCATGTTTTTCTTTTAAATCAATTTTTATGTGAAAAAATGCAATTAATAAGCTCTAATCTGATACATACAGAAAAGGGTGTATCTCTTGCACATGTTACATTCATCAGTTCTATGCACTGATGACATTGCTAGCTGTAGTATTCTTTCTTCATATTAAAGGTTCAGGATCCCACCTTTCTTATTTTTGTTACATTTATTTACAAATTTTTTTTGTGTTGCATACTGTCATTGTTTTCATCCGTTTGAACACAATGCTAGGGGTATAAGAATGCTACTTATGTATTGCAGTGAGTTGATTTTTAAAAGGAAATGTTACGTATGTGGGAATGACGTTCATTGGCTCTTCACATAGAACTCTCATTATTTGCATTTGTGTTAACTTTTGCATTAGGCTGTGTTCATACACAGCTTCATGGCCCACAGTTCTCCGATATGACAATCAGAGAGAATTTGGCAGTATATCTATTTTCACATGCATAATTTATTAAGGTGTGTGAAACCAATAGCTTGGTAAATATTTAAATACTCTGTTCTAATACGCAAATACTCAAAGTCAAATACTCTATTGCAAATGAAACTTTATTAAATACAGCTACTCATGATTTAAAAAAAAAAAAAAAAAACATTCGAGGGCACTTATACATATATATCACCACTTTCTATAAACAGTCTTGCTTTTAGATGTTAAGAACTGTGGGCCGGATCCAGACTCCCGTAGTCCATATGCACAATGTGGGAGAGGGGAGTGAACTCACCTGCCTCTCTTGTGCTGTCGGAAAAGGTAGCGGTCTAGCAGATTGCGCGTACGTTGCTAGACCCCTATCTTATGCATGGATCTGGACCTGTATCAGGAGAAATATATCTCTATATTCTTTCTCTAATTTTCGCTTAATGTTATGTTAATGTAATGTTTCAGCAGCTCCTTTTCATGTTCTGCGTAACTGTCGTAAATATATTGTTGTATAACAAGCAATATGGGTATAATAGCATATCACAGAAAAACAAACGTAAGGAAATAACAAAAAACAAGAAAAGAAAAAAGATCATAGATCAAAACATTTGAAGTACTCCAAAATGTGAATACAAATTAATTGNCAAATCTCAGTAAAATGTGTATTATTTAATTTCATTTTGAACCTTTAATATATAATTTGAACATCATTTAATTGAAAGCCTTATGCAAATTAGACGCTGGTTTATTTATAGTCGACATCTCCTCATTGGTGGATAGTTTTAATTAACTTTCACAGGATAATTATCCAATCAAATTAAAACAGCACCTGTTCTGATTCTTGATTACAGATCTGAATAGCAAAGGGGATCCCCCAGCAACCCCAAAGTGTAAAAGCAAGATCTAAGACTAGAGAAACCAGAATTCATAACAGTATTGTCAGGAACATTGAAAAAATGGGAAATAATCCTAAAAGACTTGGCTACAAACCATGGTGCATTAGAATGCAAATAAGCAACGTCTGAACGGATGATTACAAACTGCATATCAACATGTCAAGGAGTACTATATAATTATTTCATAGAAAAGAACCTAAGCAAAGGTAATGNCACTGGTATTACCGCCTATGGGCACTGGAACCTGTAGGCGTCATCTCCAGGGACAAACTAATCAGAAGCATCAGAAGCTCTCAGCAGACAGGAGTGAAGGGACCACGTCCATGCCAGAAGTCAAGCAATAGAAATCACAGAGATCAAAAGCANACAGGATAGAAATAAGTGATGTGGGGACTCAGAACACCTACAGTCCTACCAGATATAAAACAAAAAGGATTAATTAGGGATTTTTATGTGGTAAAAGTCGTGTAGGAAAGAGTTACAGATACAGACATCATTTGCAATGTGTGGAGCGGTATGTAACTGAAGGAGTATAATATGTAATATAGGCACTGGGCAGGTGTGGATTGACTTTTATGGGGAATGTTACAATTAATTCACAAGCCAAATTAAAAAAAAATATCCAGAACAGGCAACAACAGGCAACATCTAACCAGAAGAACTTGGGTGAATACATGACTCCCAATCAACCCGATTCCAACGAGACAATCCCCATGTAACAGGATTCAGGGCTCAATATGATGGCCGCACAGAAGGAGCATGTTGTCACAATCAGGATGAGGAAGGTTTATATATTTAATTGAGACCCATTTAAATCCCATATATTTCTAGAGGAACCATAATCTAATTCTGGTTTATTATATNAAGTTCCTCATTCATGTTCTTTTGTGTATTTGTGTGNTACAGCAGTNATGTGTATTTGTCTACCNAAATAAAGCCTGGTACTNTGTTTTGCAAATGTTATGTGAGTCAGGGTGAGTTCTGATTTGGCAGGATTAACCTTGCCCACTTGTTGGTTGGTTGTCCCCACCTACCACTAATANTCACACACGGGACCACTTAAAAGAAAATTCCAGGAATCCATCCAATGAAAGCTGGCAAAATTCCTGGATCAGGGCTTGAGTGTTGTAGTGTATATGTAATNTGGGGATAAGGATATTTTGCAAACATGTCTGGCATGATTAAGAAGCCACCACTGTGGCAAAGAAGTATATGTATATATAAGTCATTTTATAATAAGTCATTTTATGAGCATAGTGCAAGATAATAATTCTNGATGGCTAGTATCAATAGTGTAAGCAGTGCTATAATTAATTAAAACCTATTTCTGCCCCCTTGGTTGTCCAGAAAAGGTGAGGGGTCTTATCTGGCAGCTCAACCCCCTTCCATTTCCCTAAGGACTCAGTGAGTGTTAGCCTACAGACTAGACCCAGTCACTTTCCACTTGCCAGTTATCCCAGTCTTGGGCCTATTTTTGGGCAGGAGATTTAGTGCAGAAGGCTGGGAGCAGTAGTGCAGGAAGGCTGGGAGCAGTAGTGCAGGAAGGCTGGGAGCAGTAGTGCAGGAAGGCTGGGAGCAGTAGTGTAACCTGGATGCAAGAGAGACTGGGCTGACCAAAACCATTGGTAGACAGGGTTTAAATAGTGCATGGATTGTCTTGAGAGATCATGTGTGCCATAGAGGTAGTCGTGAGCAGGGAATCACATGATAGGAGGCACGATGGTGATGCCCATGAACCAGAGGGTAGTGATCACAACTGCAATGGACACCATGCAGGAGGCTGCCATTCTTGGACATGACACTTCCAGAGGGCTGAAGAGCGGGCATGNCGCACCTTTACTCCTTTTAAACAGTAAAGATTCTCTTCACTATACAGAATCACATACTGTGAGACTGATTCACAGGTGCCTGAAAATAACATACGCTCAGACCATGGCCATGGTACACACAATCATACCTCTAGACAGGGTTCTGAGGAACCAAAATTCGAAAGAATGGGAATGGAGCTGGTGACGATTTACTCGAATCACTCCCAAAGCCTCACCTCAGAATGCCAACGGCATTTACTAATAATGGATGGGGAGTTGACAACCCTGTCTCTGGATGAAATGCAGGCATGGCATTTAGCATACAGGCACAAAGTAACCAAGATGAATGCAGACTATACGTACTA
The DNA here is from genome assembly GCA_016617825.1 of Platyplectrum ornatum. NCBI lineage: Eukaryota > Metazoa > Chordata > Amphibia > Anura > Limnodynastidae > Platyplectrum > Platyplectrum ornatum. The sequence continues at coordinate 4 of JABWIB010000148.1, read as the reverse complement.
TTGA
>JABWIB010000147.1:124011-140723 GCA_016617825.1 Platyplectrum ornatum | reverse complement strand
ATATATATATATATATATATATATATATATATATACACAACAGACCAGCCATGTTATATGGTATGGTATTTGAACCAGAAAAGTGAACTGAGAGGTAGAGTAGTTATAAGTAGGGTAGAACATGTTAAGTAGGTTGAGTGGCTTGGTAAGCTTGCCTGAGCAGATGAGTTTAAAGTGAGTGCTTAAAAGTTTGGAGAGTAGAGGATAGTCTTAAAGGAAGGTTATTCCAGAGAGTGGGTGCAGCCTGGGAGAAGACCTGAAACCGACAATCAGACCATATGTTAAGCCCCAGTGCCCCAGTCAGAAGTATCTTTTGTCGAAAAGAGGTGAAAATAGTAAGTCTGAATTCAAACTGTATGTGTGTAGTATGTTCACACAGTACTTTGAATGCCGAACATGTTTAACTTTTCAGAACTCTTCAAGGATAGAGCTGGTGGAAGCAGAAGTGAGGACAAGATAAGGAAATGAAATATCTTATTATATTATATCTTAGTATACTTTTTTTTGTATGACTTCATCAATAATACATCCAAATGTTTGCCGTTGGCTGTATCATTGCAGAATGTGTTATTGATGTAGTGACTGAAACAATGCGTGTGTGGCCAGGGAGAGAGATATGAATGACTAATATTCTTAGCTGTGTGTAAAGAAATGATAATAATGACAGACTGGTTTTTATATGCAAGTCATATTTTGCACTACTTCCAGATTAGTTGCTTCCAACTCTCCCTGGAATGTCTTTTATACCCTGATGATTACTAAGCATTCAACATCAAAGCATATGGGAGACTCATCGAGTATTGTAAATAAAATGATTTAATTAATGAATAACTGAAATGAAGCACTGTAATGTTATGTAATCATCCTGCCATGTAGATAAGATGCCTATGGATGTGCTGAGAACAGAATGGGGTTTGTATTAAAAGTGCTTTCAGTTTCCACCAAATCCACTGTTAAAAATCTGATACTGGTTATAATAAATGTAGTATAAGTAATGGCTGCTCGCCTTGTGGCCTTGGACTCAGTAGTATTACTTTTAGCTTAAATGTATGCACTGATAATGGTAAAGGAAGACGTGTAATTATGGGTGTTGCATATGTCTGTGAACACTGTGAAACGAGTTACCTGATATAGTGAAAAGATCAAAGTAATTCAGACATTAAGGAGCTACTCAACAGGAGTGTGAAATGCCATATGAGGCTTTATTCAACTTCCTGGGACAAAATGAGTAAAATTTCACATATAGAAAATCAAATAAGAGGGATAAGAAGCCGAAGCACCTCTTCAGGTACTTGACAGGCCATTATAATGGTCTATTTTTATATAATGGTTTGCTTGAGGTTATAAAGGTCATCAACATCCAAATCCAGGGTACTGCGATGGGCACAGCTTGCGCTCCCACTCATGCAAACCACTTTTCAGGTTGGTGGGGATGTTAATTCATGTATCAGAAGAGTTCAACTACCATGTGATTGTTATATATATATATATATATAAAATACATGGATGATATTGCCCTAATATAGAGGGAAGTAAAGTCCTTCTCTTTAAATGTGTTGCAACATTGTATATGATAGCAATATGAAACTCATTCATGAGGTGTGCAAAATATGTGTGGATTTCCTACACATGATAGTACAGTCTCAGTAGGTGAAATTGATATGTATTTCTTACTTATTAAAATACTGCACTACCTCTCATTTCCCCCTATACTATGGAGTATCCATAAAGGTGAATTACATAACACTAGAAAGAATCACTCATCTCAAAATCCAATGAATTAAAATGTTTGCCCTATATTGATTATAGTTATAGATCTATTAAAAGAGCATACAACCTTTTTTAAATGGATTGAGATTCTCTCTAGAACAAAGAAAGAAAATACAGATGGCGATACTATGCACTTTGTTGCCGGATATTGTCATAAATGGTGGGAAATACAGAAAATATTGAATCATCATTCACCAATACTTTATGTTGGTTACTACCTTAAGGAGGTGTTAAGAGAATGAATTCAGATGAGTTGGCATCATGTGAATAACCTGTTTTAGTACACAGCCATTTGACCACATGAAAACTTTGGAATTATGTGTATTTTTTGGATGGTCATTGCAACTTTATTCAACCCACTAAAACTTTGTTGGCCAATATGGCGATAATCATATCATCACATAATTTAATTCATTGCTTCTCTACATTGGCCATCTATTGCATTAAGTGTCCTTGTGACAAACAATATGTGAGCATCGATAAACCATTCCTAAAAAATGGTTGTTAGAACATTTGGCAAATATTAGAGATATGAGAACAGATAAAGAAAGATTCAAATAAATCATCGGGCTAGCCAGGAATTTCAAAAGGTCTCAAATATGTGTACACTTAAGGCATAATGCATAGGACATAAGAAGTGGGGACACAGTTAAACAAGAACTAAAGGGAAAAACTCACTTTGTATTTCTTATGGACGTAACTGCTCTACAGGGATTCAGTGAAAATAATTTACTGTTTACACCTGAAAATATTTGTACAGGTTAAGTTTTAAATACAGAGTCTTATAACCACGATAAATTAAGAAGTAAGAATTGTGTGTAATCTTGCATCTAGGTAGATATAAGGCATCCATACTACTATCAATATCTTGAACCATATAGGTTTCAATTTCATTAAAAAGAAACTTTAGCCCTTTAATTATGTTTATTAGTGCATGCCATGTGTTATATAAGTTATTGATATGGCTATAGGGTTATACGTTTTAGGAAGTGTTGGCAAATTTGCGATTCTGAAGGCCAAGGGAAATTTATAGATTCTCTATTATCTGTGAATCAGCACTATGTCAGATAACAGGTGATTGCAGTTTCTTGCTTTCTTATGCAACACTGTTGATTGTGAATTTGTTGAGACTTGCTTAATTGAATTATCCGGGTCAACTGAATATAAGGATATACAACACTGATTATTGTCTACTCTGACTTTTTTGGTGTTTGAATGGTGCTAAACAATCAATCAATTATGCCTATTTTTACTTTTATATTTGGGGAAAAAAATCAGTATAATGTTATCTGGACAGATTGCTTTCATTTATTTCATTGCCTGTGTTTTCAGAATGAATTACTTAACTTAATATTTAGATTTCTATTACAAATTTATCAAGTGTACAAGAAGGGTTCAAGAAGCTTTGATTATTCTAAAATACAGTTTTGGTGTAATTGGTTATTTCAAAATCATGACTTCTTGCATTCTCATTATTCCTTGACAAGGCCAGACGTAGGTGAATTGCGTATTATCTCTCTCTCTCTCTCTCTCTCTCTCTCTCTCTCTCTCTCTCTCTCTCTCGGCAGGGAATTTGGAGGATCCAGATGCATACAGAACGTATGCTGTGTTATACAGGGTACACATTAGAACAAAATTGTGCAGATGAAAAGTTGATTTGAAAGATTTCTGCGAACGATCTCCAGCTGCATGATGTCCCTGTGCACACTGCAATAATATTCTGCTATTACATACTTTGTTGTGTTTGTCAGTACACACTAAAGTTATATATTGGAATCATATTTGGAAAGTACACACTGAACAGATGTTTACTGAAACTTGTTTATCGTGAGATTAACATGATAATCATTCTAATGTGTACCCAGTGTAACTATGGACCTGACATTGTGTTCCCAAATTATTTGTCATTCATGTGAAATCTTGCAGTCATTTCTGGGAGAATTGTCATATATAGACAGATCACTTGTTACCTATTGTTCTAATGTAAGTGTTTTATCTATTTTATGCAAACATGATTATATTAGACAGAAATACCAATGATTGCTTCAAGCTGTTACTATTTACACATTCTGGACAATTATCTATTACTCATGCAACCGCCTTATGACTTCCTTCAACACTTACTGACAAATGTTGCAATCATTGCATTGTAATAAGAGAGTTGTTACAATATGTGTATTACTTGGCTTCTAGTGTTCTGTATTTGGCCAGACGACACATACCACAGAACCTGTCATGAGTCCATATAAATCACTGAAAATGAGGAAATTCTCTTCCAAGGCATTTTCAAACGTCCCCATATAATCAATAGTAAAGAATTTAATAACTTTGTAATGTTGAATTTTTATTTGTATCTGTGCAGTTACATCTGGTAACATGATGAGCTGGACTACTTGAGGTTTGGCTCTATGTCATTGGGTTCATTTAAGTTTGTCCTTCTATGGTTCAGTGTTCTTTATTAGTATTCAAAATAAATCATATCAATGTGGTCTGGAAAGTTCAAATGTAACATTTTATATCTTCAATACTTCTCTTCTAGTGAAACGTTGTCATCAGTTGTCTTCTGCACACTCCTAACATAGATTCTGGTTCCCCAGAATCCCCACAATCTCACTGCAATCTCACCGCTTAGTAAATATACCCCAAAGCCTTTGCTGGAGATGATTTAGATCTATTTAATAATATAACACCTTATGGTTAGATCATTATAACATTACAAGTTATATGGAGTAGATCTTCTCTGCTAGCTAAATATTCCTGGAACACAGAGCTTACTACAAATTACGAGGGGCAGTCCACTCCATGCTCACTCCTTCACTGGAAGTATCACATCAACGCTGAGCATGACAGTACTGAGCGTTACTGTTACACTGTTGTTAGATTTGTGCTAGGAAACATCATCTGTCATATGTAATACTAATCACAACTAATTAAATTTACCTCCCCTGCAATTCAACATGGTTTTGCCCATGAGAGTGTAATTCATGAGAGTAGAAAGATCTGAATCCGGCCCTTAGAGTGTAATGCTAGTGCCATGGTCTATGGGCTATTTGTAGATTTTCCACTTTTTTGTGACTATACTGATGCTGTAGTTAGCATCCCTTGAACAGGAGTAGGAGTTCTTTAAAAAAAAATGACTGACACCATAGTATTTTGCAGCGGTACCTGTGGGACCAGGGCTTGATTGTCCTTCCAGCCTAACAAAAAAGTGGAATTGCTTTCATTTCCATCTTGCTTTCATCTATGTTAACACTTGTTTATCGCTACAAATTAATTATTTTAAACATCATCCAATCCATGCCCTACAACATTTGTTATTAAAAAGTTGGTACACCTGGAGGCACATCTTGTACAGCTCTTATTAGCAAGTGTGATAATGTATAGCAGTGCTCAACTTTCACTGTTACCTTCTCCTTAATTCTTTTCCTTGCCTGCATTCCTCTTTTTAAACTACTTTAAACTACTCTACTATTACTATTATAATATATATATATATATATAAAAGAGCGTGTATGATATGTTTAGACCCCGCCCTACGTTTAATCCAGACTCGCATAGCGCTTCAATTAAGAGCTTTATGCGATTGCTGGACGATACTGTAGAGAAGACTTCTGTTGGTTTGATTAAGTCTAGCCATAATTTATGTAATGTTGAGAGACAGGCTTTGAGGGATCTATCTAATTACACTGACATTGTAATCCACCCTGCCGATAAGGGAGGGGGGATCGTTGTTCAGGGTCTTAATGATTATAGGCAGGAGATTTTGAGACAGTTGTTTATTCTCTCCCAAAGATCCACAAGAACCCCACTAATCCACCAGGGAGGCCGATTATTTTGTCACGTGGCTCGATTCTACAATCTATATCAAGCTTTTTAGATGTTTTTCTTCAACCGTGCATACAAAATTTACCTACCTTCCTTAAAGATACCAGCCACCTGTTACGTAAATTAGGAGCCATTGATGTTTTCCCTGAGGGTTTATTGTTGTGTACTGTTGACGTAGTTAGCCTCTACACCAGCATCCCTCATGATGCTGGTCTAGAGGCTACTTGTCAACTTATTACAGGTAACTCAAATTATGTTGGTCTGGGAGTTGATCTGTTCGTGCAGTTGTTGGAGTTGACACTTGTGGAACAAGAGGTGTTTTTGTCAAATCCACAATGCTTTAAGAGATAATTTTTATATACGAGATACATCGATGATGTGCTCATTCTTTGGCTGGGGACCGCCTCTGAATTTGCTCAGATGATGGAAACTGCTAATGTTATGAACATATATATATAAAATTTACGTATACCTGTAGTGATCAGGAAATTCATTATTTAGATGTGCGGATTAAATTAGAGGGTGGTTCTTTAATCACTACTATTTATGAGAAGGATGCTGACCGGAACACGCTTTTGTTAGTGGCTAGTCATCACCCTCCATCTTCAAAAAAAGGCTTCCTTTCTCCCAATTTCTCCGGGTTTGCCGGATTAACAATGATTTGCAGTTTAGGAATATCCAACTAGAAGCTATGAAACAAAAATTTCTAAGTCGGGGTTACTCTGCCCATAATTTAGTCAGCTATGTCACGAGCATGCTCTTTCAATAGAGTCGATTTAATTAAAGAGAAAGGCAAGGTTGAAAAATCAGACTATATAACGTGGGTAACACAGTTCTCAAGAATGAGCCCTCTGGTAAACCAGGCAGTATGGGCGTTGTGGCCGTGATCACAACGGACCGCAATCTCCCAGCGTTGAACACTAAATGTATTATGCCATGTTTTCGGAGAGGTAGGAATATTAGAGATTTAGCTGTAAAAACTGACATTTCCGGATTAGGAAAGGGTACCAACCTGTCGTTCTTACAAAAAGCACCAGGGTGTTATAAATGCCCCCAATGTCTAACCTGTAGACACATGGAGACGGGTAAAACCTTTGCTCATCCGAGTTTAGGAAAAGTGTATAAGATTCACCATGTGCTAAAATGCTTATGTGGTCTTGCTTATGTGGTCTTGCCTATGTGGACATTCCGTGAGCGGATGAACTTACACAGAGCAGCCATCAGGTTGGCTTTACAAACAGGTAAAGCGGATCAACCCGAGGCCTGCCACTTTATCCGAGAAAAACATGCTCTCTCTGAATTAAAATGTAAAGTAATTGACCATGTTCCCCCTAATATGAGAGGTGGTGATAGGGACAACACCCTGTTGCGCTTGGAATCCAAGTGGATTTTCAAACTTCAGACCGTGCAACCCTTAGGTCTGAAAGAAACACTTCCATTGCATTGTTTCTTATAATATGTAAATTGATGTCATAGTGTAGCCCCAGTTTATGATATACTGGATTAAGTATGAATGTCAGCGGTAATTGTTGTTATTACTAGTCTTTTCCTCCTTGTATGTTTGTTTATTATTTGTAATTCAGTGCATGTCGTTTTATTGTACATTGTTAAATGTTGTTGCTATACCCTTGAGTGCTATATAGTCAACGCAGGTAGTTTGTGTTGACATAAGCTGCCTCCTCCCCTTACACGTGTTATCTCCGTCACCATGGTTTCACGATCGTTCTTCACCGCTGAGGTGCCCCAGGTTTCCTATGAATTGGAATAACCTATATTTAGAAAGCACAAAGAAATGATTCACAAAATTCATAAACTATCCCAACATAACCTCAACTTAATAGTGCCTTCTCCCCACAGCTGTGCATGGTCATTGTAGACATCTGCTTATATTTACCTACTATCTACATTGTTTATCCTTTTAATGCAAATTCTTTTTTATTTTTGGTTTATTTACTTTCTGCTGTTTCACATATAAACTAGACCTCCCGGGGTCATTCCTAATAATGATTCCATGCTGTTAGTATTTCTTGGTTTCTTGCACACAATGTGTACATGGACATCTGGATGCCAGAGTCTACCTTAGGTTAAGAGTGTGTAAGAGCAGAACTCAGCCCTTACTATACTATTTATATGTATATATACCATGCATATTTAAATAAAGAAGAAAATTGGGGACTATGGAATTATAGAAAGTGCACAACCACTTTCTATATATTGTACAATTATACAGTATACTGTATATATGTCCCACTATTCCTCTATGTAAGTATGCATGCAGCCTGTTTTTCCTCTATTAATTTGAATCCTTTTGTGTGTGTGTGTGTGTGTGTGTGTGTGTGTGTGTGTGTGTGTATATATATATATATATATTTAAAAAGCTAGCAAGTTTGCTAAATTTATGTGGAGCTGTTTACATATATAAGTTTTGTAATTATACTCTTTTGTGTGTCACATCTGTGTATTCTTCACGATATCCATTAGGAATATGTTAAAAATGATTGTATGCAATTAGAAACACAGTTGTGGCGGACTGTTATGTTATGTACAGTAAACACACTATTTCTTGCGTGTATATTCTGAACCTTTATGGAAACCTGAGAAATGTATATAGAGTGTGATCAATTGTTGTCACTGTATGTAATTAGGCACGTTTATAATCTGAGATTGTATAGATGTGGTTGGTCATTAGTATCCGTTTCTGTCATGGGTCGTGTTTATTCATGATCTAAGTCGTTTGTTCGTTGCGTGCTTCAGTAGAGTGATACCAGTCGTGCAGCACCCCATGACATAGCGCTGCTGTGCCAATCTTATGTAGCTCTTTTTGAGTGTCTTTTATATTACAAATGAGAAATATTACCATCTGAAGTATATCTGTAACTTGCAGAACTTACAGTTTATGTCTAAGTCTTGAATGTGAAGAACAATTAAATCAGATAAATAACTGGACACAATTATGATGGAATTCTCCTGAAAATGATTCTGTAACGGAAGCAGCAATTCCAGTATTATTTTCTGTAGTTTTCTGCTTTCATGGGATTCCATTGTAATCTGGAGGGATATTGTTATCTCATGAAAACAGCTGAAAATGCGCTTTTTGTCATATTTGCAGCACAGCAGAGAAAATAAGGATTTTACTTTCATTGTCTTGCACTTATACCATAGGAGCGTGCAATAACTTTTCATGTCCATACACTATCCAGTGGTGTGAACATAAAAAGTGGTCAGCAGTGAAATGAGGGTTGGTTCAATGTGCTTAAAAAATTGGTTAATAGCACTTAAGCCTAAATTTACTAAATATGGAGATTGCAGGGAGATCGAAAAGCAGGGATGTTGCCCATAGCAACCAATTAGATTCAAGTTCTCAGTTTCATTTCATATACTGGAGAATGTGAGCTCAAATCTGATTGGTTGCTATGGACAACATCCCCATTCTTCATTCTTCCTGGCTAGTAAATTTAGGCCTTAGAGTCTGATTCAGGGGCAAAAGCTGAAAAGGGACAAATCTGAACCTTGGCAAAACCATATTGAACGAGGATGGGCCAGATCTAAAATGTATAGACACCATGTTTAGTGGTAGCATCTCAGGTTTAGACAAAACATGTACAGGAAACCTCCCATGATTACCTGCCTCAATCTACCCCAATCTATCTATCTGCCTATGTAATATTCTACTTCCCAAACGACATCACTAAAGTAAATTTAAAGATGGTAAAACGCTACACATTTATCTGGCCAATAAAGATATCATGTTCTTGAGTCTACACAAGCCATCCCACAGCAGCACCAGTACAGGATGGTGGGGAGAATTAGTTCAGATGGCAGGGACTTTCCATAGTGCTTTTAGTATAGATAACTTAAGTCTTTTTTAAGTACTTTTTTCCAGACATTGTTATAATAATAAGGTGTTATAACACCAGACAGGATTCAGAGCTGCTTAATAACGCAGGGAGGATTGTTAATATTATTATTAAAGTAACAACATAAGAAAATTCCAAATTTGCACAATAAAAGAAGTGATTCAGAGTACACAAGTACTGCTAAACCACACAAGACCCTTCCGGATGGCAGATCAGAAATGAAGAAGATAACTATAAAAGAACAAACTAAACAATCGACAAACCTCACATCTGTATATCATCGTATCGTTATGTTCCTGGAAAGATTTAATTATAGTTAACAGTGCTAAAAAAAAAAGAAATGACTCAGATAACACAATCCCTAATCTCCACCTGGTTTTATTTATGATTTGGAAGCACATAGGACCAGATCCAGATACATACTATTGACTTAAGCTGGCCATACACTATAAGATAAATTGTTCCAATCTAAGCATTTTTCAAGAGTGGGTAAAACCATGTTGAATTGCAGGGGTGTGTAAAATGAATGTCAGTGTGTGCATGCAGGGAGAATACTTTATTGTTGCATGTTGCACACAGATACTGACCAGTGTTACTGTTACACTGTTATTACACTTGTGCTGGATACATCATCTCTCACCTGTAATACTGATTGCAATTAATTCTACTTACCTCCCCTGCAATTCAACATGGTTTTACCCACTCTTGAAAAATGCTTAGATTGGAACAATTTATCTTATAGTGTATGGCCAGCTTTACTCATGACTTACTCNGATTGGAACAATTTATCTTATAGTGTATGGCCAGCTTTACTCATGACTTACTCAGGAGTGGGTAAAACCATGATGAATTGCATGGAAGGTAGGAGACATCAGTGTGTGCATGCAGGGAGAATACTTTATTGTTGCATGTTGCACACAGATACTGACCAGCGTTACTGTTACACTGTTATTACACTTGGGAAAAACCTCTCAACTGTAATACTGTTTGGAACTAATGAAATTTAACTCTCTTGCAATTCATCATGGTTTTGCACACTCGTGAGTAAATTGTGAGTAGTCAATAGTACGTAAAGTATGTAAGTGTTCCATAATGCTCTACAATGTTATGTTACGCTGGAGCACTGATATTCTCATATTGTAAATAGGTATCCCAGGTTAAACCATGTCTAACACCTCAACCCAACCTCTCTGTCAAAAGCATTGTTGCTGTGCAAAATAATTTCACATCCATTGGATTACACAAAACAATACGGAGGAAAAGAAGTTGAATTTGGGGTAATAAAGAGACCAGTAACTAGGTGGGCTTTGTAAGTTTTAAATGAGTTTTCAGAGACTGTCGAAAGATTTGCACAGTGGTCTATAGAAGAACCTGATAGCAAGAGAGAATACATTCTAGTAGAGGGAAGCAGCATGAGAGAAGTCCTGGAAGCATGAATGTGGGTTAATACATGGTGATGAAAGGGAGCAGTGATTGGAATAAGAGGAGTGGGACGAAAGATGATGTTAGTATAACAAGCAAACCTGGATGAGGGTGTTCACCATTATCTTTTACATATATACAACCTACACATGGAAATCAAAGGCTACATAACAGATAGACAATGATTTCCCTGACAAATACTAATGTACTATTGTTGCTCCACTCTGGTGTGAGACATGTCATAAAGTCGTTATAATTTTATTGTCTAAATGTTGCATTATTACATAATATAAGTCATATCTATTTTATCTGTGTATCAAGAAATTCACACAGCTCATGTATTACTGCAATCTGTCTGTTAACCTTTGGCCATTGCCAGTGTTATATGAGTAATGGGTTGTCTAACATTGATCTTAGAGTTATCAGTTTAATATAAAGCCTCACAGGAGGCAGTGGACAGACATAGGACTACCTATGTGTCATTCCTCTTATCTGTGATGCTGCAATGAATACATCAGGGATTGAACCCAAGGATCTGGAGATGACAGGTATACTGACTGAGCCGCTGTCAGTGCTGGACAGTTCCTGTCCTTTACCTTGTGCCCCTGTTTACCTGTTCTGCTAATGTACCAGCATGTTCTAGCTGTACCCCTAGTCTTCCTGTATATCAGCCTTACCTGTCCCTGTCTCCCTTGTCAGAATATCGCAGTAATCGGGTATATCTGCTGTTGCTGCATCTAGCTTGTGCAATTCCACCGACAGGCTGGACCTCTGGTTTATTCTTATCTTTTGCAGCTGGTTGTCTATTCTATGAACCCGGCTATGTCTGATCCATTGTAATAACTCGCTTATTACAGTTCCTGTTTTCCTGGACTCTGGACCTGTTACAAATTAATTAGAACTAAATGTACCTGGCTGCCCTCTTTATACAGCTATGGGAGCATTGATGATGATATACAGATGTAGAAATAATCAGGGATCAGTGTGTAACAGCTTTCAGACATAATGTATCACTAATACCACGTTCGCATAGACTACCCTGGTAAATCTGTTTTTAACAAGCAGGGTTGTTAGCTGTGGATCTGAATTACCCTGGTAATTAACCCTGTTCACAGTGCTGAATTACCCTGGTAATTCACTAACTACCCTGGTCAACACCGTTCACACTGAACCAGGGTAGTTAATAGTCATATTATCGCCGTCCAAACTGAGCACACTACCCGGGTAGTTCAGTCAGCCTGGGAAGTTGACTGAATTACTCATGAATCTGTGTGAACCGGGAATTACTCATAATATCATTTCCCCAAATCATTATTACTTTCATTATTTGTACAATCATCGAAACACTGAGATATATTTATTTTAGAGACAGACTGAGCTAAGAATCCTTTCTCATCATCATCTCTAAACTCTAATACAGCAACTAATTAAATTTAACTCGCCTGAAATTTAACTTGGTTATACCCACTTTTGAGTAAGTTAATAGTGCCTAAAGTCTGAATCTGGTCCACTGTTTTCAATAAATAGAATTTAACTCCTCTGCAATTCAACATTGTTTAGCCCACTCGTGAGTAAGTCATGAGTAAGCCAATAGTGCTTAAAATCTGGTATTTTGTCTGTTGATGGTAAAGCTGTGTATATAGTGCAGCAGTGAACGAGTGTTTGTCTGGAGTACACAGCATTATAAGCAGAGGTGAGGTAGTTATAGGCTCCTGTGTCCCCCTTCCTGGCTGCCATAACCCCAGTGTCTGGATGTATGCAGGGGTGTCAGGACATTTTTATCCTACAAAAGGATTTTCCGTGTACACAGACAGGTGATCTGACATCTGGTGGTGGAAGAACAATATTGCCTGTAAGGAATAAAGTATCTGCACGTGCTACGCATGCTAGCATTGGCAAACCTAGTATGTGACCTTATGATGATTTGACATGCATAACATGCCCAGTAACAGCTCCATAGAGATGCTAGCCGTGACAAGGTGACAACTTTCTCATATTTCTTTTATGACTGCACAACGGCATAAAAATACCTGTGACTCTCCAGATGTTCTCCCAGCATGCTCTACCAGGGAACCTCAAGACACCTTGCACCCAATTCTCTTTATAAGCTTCCTGGACCCCCCTTGCATGAATCGGAAGGATGGATGGATTTGTTGCAAAGTTCCGTGCAACAAATAATCGATCTCCATGGTAACCATTGTGATAGTTTATTTAAGAATGACTATAACTGGCCATACACTATAAGATAAATTGTTCCAATCAAAAGATTTTTTCAAGAGTGGGCAAAACCATGTTGGGTTGCAGGGGAGGCAAATTTTATTAATTGCAATCAGTATTACAGGTGAGAGATGATGTTTCCAGCACAAGTCTAATAACTGTATAAGAAATAAAATATGCGGATCTTGCAGTACATGCTGAATATCTTCTATCCAAAATTCCTAGGATAAGCACTATTCTTGTATCTGTGTAATAGAAACATGAAATACATAGCCTGAAAGGGGAGGTAAATGTAATTAATTGCAATCAGTATTACAGGTGAGAGATGATGTTTCCAGCACAAGTGTAACAACAGTGTAACAGTAACGCTGGTCAGTATCTGTGTGCAACATGCAACAATAAAGTATTCTCCCTGCATGCAAACACTAACATTTATTTTACCCCCCTGCACTTCAACATGGTTTTACCCACTCTTGAAAAATCTTTCGATTGGAACAATTTATCTTATCGTGTATGGCCACCTTTACCTTTCAGTATGGGGGAGCTTTGGGCTCTTTGCTCGTCCCACCACTCTGCCCTCCTTTAGTTTTACCTGGGAAGGACAAACCAAAAGTCACCAACCCTGACTTCAATTACCCTGGAATGTTACTGTTTGATCATGAGTAAGGAGACAGGGTTCTATTTCCACACACACTGTCACCTATGCAAATCCTACATCCATGCAATCAGAGATGACATCAGATAGGAGCATTTCCATGATTTATTATTGTGACCACGTGCTTTTTCCATTTTTTGGAAATCATTGGCTGCTCTCCTCTGGACACACCTCTCCTACCCTCAATACTTAATGTGTGCGAGTGCAGCAAGAGGAGCACTGTGCTGATGCTGGATCTGAATATTTCTTGGTAAGTGCAACATAGCAGCATAATTCCCAGGAAGCAAATCAGTCTACTGATTATATGTTATCAACAGGAGAACAATACTTTGCTCCCATTGAATTCCTGTCAGGCGCTGAGCGCTGTACTTAAGGTACGAATATGATATCAAATATTTAGATGAAATCAGTTACAGCTAAACATTATCTATGTGTAGAATGAATGGATACATGTCACAGCTACTGTATATCATGTGTGCAGTACTGAGTGGGATATTGCTGGTAATGGTCTTGCAATGCAATGTATAGCTGGCATTGTTTATTATGCAGCACTGTTCTCAGCTGTTCTTGTTATGTGTTTATATGTTCATCAATCATGTAATGTGTCTCCCTGTTTATTGTTTGTTTTTGTACAATATTTGCTATATTTCATGTATTTATTTTTATTAAGCAGATATTTCTAACAATTCACAACTACATGCACAACTCCAAAATATACAATATATATATATATATATATATATATATATATATATATATATATATGTGGGCTCATCAGCAGAAGGTAGATATCATATCCCAAATAGAAAAAGATACATTCCAGGACTTCACATTATTGCAAAAAATTATTTTTATTGCAGGCAACACATCACCAAAAGTTGCAACACAGCTATGATGCTTATTCACATTTCCCTGATGCTAGAGACGGCGTGTCTCTGAAACACTGGAGATTTTTGATGTGTTGCCTGCTGCAATAAAAATCATTTTTGCAATAAGGTGAAGTCCTGGAGTGTCGCTTTTTCTACTTGGGAGTTAGGATATGATATCTACCTTCTGCTGTTGAGCCCACAGGCAATATTTATAAATGTATCAGGATTGTATATAACATGGATTCTCACTCGGCTTTTATACTCTGTTCACAATGCACCAAAACCCCAGGTTATTGCCGGGTGATACTCGGAAGACCCAGGTCACGGTTCAGTGTCTCTGCAAATACCCGTGTCTACAGACCCGGGAACTGAACCTAGGATGGGTTATTTCAGGGTTATTCCCAGGTAGCCGACAGTGTGAATAGCACGACCCAGCCAATCAGTGCAGAGACTGGCTAAAAGCCTCTGCAAATAACAATCTACAAAGGCCTCCTGTCAGTCTCTGCAGTACCTTCCTCTTCTGCCATGATAGTCAGTACCAGCAGCAGAGATGAGGGGCACCGATATCGCAGTGGGAAATTAACCCATTGATCTGGCCTCCTCTAGCTGGGACCGATAATCTGCATAGTTTATGGCTGTCTTTAGCTTTTAATGACTTGTCTGACAGTTTTGTCTTTTCCAGTTCTAAAGAATATGAATATGAAGCTAAACCATATCACAGCATGTAATATTATGCAAGTTTTAAGCATTTATTGGATGTCCAGAATTATTGTATGCTTCACTTTATATGTGAGTCTGGCTGCAGCAGTACAGACAACTGGTAAGTCTTCTAACTTATTCGAGTTCTTCTACATTTGTTTGGTGATTGTTTTATTGGACTAGATCCAGACATATGTACCACTGAACTTACAATCATAAAGATACGAGTGGGTAAAACCATGATGAATTGCAAGGGGGATATAATGAATGTCAGTGTGTGCATGCAGGGAGAATTGTTGCATGTTGCACACAGATAATTGTTGCATGTTGCACACAGATACTGACCAGTGTTACTGTTACACTGTTATTACACTTGTGCTGGAAACTTCATCTCTCACCTGTAATACTGATTGCAACTAATGACATTTACCTCCCCTGCAATTCAATTTGCCCACACATAACTTTACACTTGTAAGTCTGGATCCAGCACATTGTTCTATATGTTCCGCCATCGTTGGTTGTTGCTGTTTGGCATTCTATGGTTATGGGCTTTTTACAGGATATGTTTTAAAGAATCTGCAAAGGCATTATAGGGGGGTTCCTGTACACTAGCCATAAGCTTGAGACCTGTTATCCTCACAAACTGTGGTTGCTCAGATTCATAGGTTAATATAACCAGTATCTATTCTGCCATTGTGTCTGTAAAATAACGCGAAGCCTGTAGGAATTTAGACACAGTAAGCGCTATAAAGGAGGAAGCCGTAGTGTTGCGGATGTGTTGCTCTCTACTCTCTACTCTTTCCTTGTTTATATTATATATCTTGTCTAGATTATATATCATTATATATCATTAGCATTGCTCCAGACATATATCCCAGACACTGTCAGAGTTAAAGCATTTCTTAATTCTTACTTTTATATTTGGGTTCTATAGTTGGGATTCCATAGCTCTAGCTGCACTCGGAGATCCATACACAACCTTATCATGTTCTGTATATACTGTATATACTGTATATACATTTAATAGAAGGCCGAAGTCCATAATAATCTGTATGCTTAAATTGCTCTTATTCCAGTTGAACCGCCTTCCCATTTACAGATCAATGACCTGGGCTATTTGGGGCTGCTGGATATAAGTTGGCAGCCACCAGCTTCTATGAATAACATAAGCCTATGTACTGTGCGCTATGAATTACATCACTACGACTTCAATGAAGACAGATGGAAGGTAAACCAATGAGAGGCTGATTAAATGATGCTGATCCCATAGTTAGTCATGGTTTGAAATTTGAGCTAAAATATGTCTATCTATCTATCTATCTATCTATCTATCTATCCATCTATCTATCTATCTATCTATCTCATATCTATCTATCTATCTATCTATCTATCTATCTA
>JABWIB010000147.1:90579-115006 GCA_016617825.1 Platyplectrum ornatum | reverse complement strand
ATTTAGAAGTGGCGGTATGGACATTTAGAAGTGGCGGTATGGACATTTAGAAGTGGCGGTATGGACATTTAGAAGTGGGGGTATGGACATTTAGAAGTGGTGGTATGGACATTTAGAAGTGGCAGTATGGACATTTAGAAGTGGTGGTATGGACATTTAGAAGTGGGGGTATGGACATTTAGAAGTGGTGGTATGGACATTTAGAAGTGGCAGTGTGCTGGGGCACTTGATTCCATGAATGAAATACTCTAAGTTTAGATTTCCCCAGTAATGTTTTGTTGATTATGTGAAGAGATAGGATCAGATCCAGTCCTTAAAAACACAAGGTTGTCATGACCTGCCATTATGCAGAGTCTGGACTCAGTCCATAATTACAAGGTTATGAATATTTTCCTCTTGTTCATCTAACAGGTAAACCCGGTATCCCAGAAAATCTGAACATTAGCAAAACCCCCCAAGATGAATTAATCCTGTTCTGGGAACCACCGGATGGAAGACTCCCGTCACATTGTCTAAAGTATGAGATTCAGCATAAAGACAAAACAGACGATTGGAAGGTCAGTGTTTTATCTGTAATGCCCTGGTAACTGCAGTGTTTTATAAACAACTGAATATGGGCATTTAATGTGTAATAAAAGAAGAATAAAAAGCACAGAATTTACAGAAAAATGAAAAGCTGTAACAGATAATGCTGTAAACCAGAGCAGTGGTTCTAAGCAGAATATTGGTATTAGTGTAATAGTTATTAGTCTCTACAGTTTTTATACAGTTATTTTAATATTGATTTATGACAGCATTTAGAGTGTGGCCTCTTAGTATAAAGATATGGGATCAGGACTAATGAGAAAGGGGCGTTTTCTAAATGCTGGGATTAGTAAATCCCACAATTGCAAATGCCCTCATGCCGCAAATCCAGTATGACTCTGGACCCAGACTCCGGTGTGTTCTCCGGCGACACAAGGGAAGATATTTTTACAGTATGGACGTGTCTACACACTGCAGACAATGGAATGGGACACCAAAGAAGCATTAACAGAGAACTCTCAACTACTCCTAAAGAACGGGTGAGTTTTCTGAATTCTACCCCTAACTCCCCCTTCCACTATCCTAAACCCCAACTCTCCATTCCACTACCATAACTCCAAACCTTCACTACTCACAGCCTAACCCCTACCCTCCCCCTTCTTGCTGCCTAACCGCAACCCTACACCTTCCTGCAGCCTAACCCTACCCCTTTCCTCCCCATTACCTAACCCTAACATTCCCCTCCGCTCTGTCTAACTTTAACCTTACCCTACCCGCTGTCTAACTCTTACCTTACCCTGCGCCACCAGAAGCTGTCAGAGCTATTGGCGTTATGAATGGTCATAGTATGCCTTCCAGCCTACTACTACATTCATACAAAGCATTACAGATTACTTTGTAATGCAAAGTAATCTGTAATGGTGTTGCGCTCTTACTTATTTGTATTTTTATAGGACTATTCCTCTGAAAGAGCCAGAGGTCTATTTAGTCATTGCTAGTTAGCGCTGTCACCTCTCTAAATGAGCATGTAAAATGGAAATTCATAATTGACTTTAACGATAACCACGTTTTTTCTGTTCTTGTAGTTATTTTCCTTTATGCAAATTCTTTTTTTATTGGCTTTGTAGGACGCCATTGATGTGCGATCACACATTTTCATAGACCTGGTGTGTTTGAGTACTTTGGACTTCCAGTGAATTCATTAATAGAACTGATTTGACTTAAGTTTACACAATGTCTATTGTTAATGTGTATAATACACCGGTGTATGCCGTTCAGAGCTCAGTGGTATTTCTATAATAATGTAGAGGCATAGTACATTGATTTCTTATCTGATCATCCTCCGCCTTAGGCATACACATGTGGGGCCTCAATGAAATCAATATATATTTCTATTTCTACTTTACTTTGCTTGTGGATCTGCATGGAATATTACAATTTCTATAATACATTTCATCTTACAGCCAAACAAAAAAAACAATGTTCTGCGCTTATTGATCCAAAGGTCAGTGTAATGTTTCGTTGCCTGAATGTACCATGTTTTCAATTGTTGTTAGTGTTGGTTAGAGCTGTAATGCTTTGTTGTCCCACTCAAATTTAGTTTTTAATGAATTTATATAAAAAATGTATGCAAAATGTGAAATTAATGCATGTCATTAGTTACTTCCCACTAAGTTGGTGTAATGTGTCTTATAGTGGGGCTGACAAAGGGAGGCCCAGGATTATATTTTATCCCATATATATATATATATATATATATATATATATATATATATATATAGGTATAGACAGGAAAAAAAAATAATGGAAGTCAATGGAGATTTGTAATTTTTCCATTACATACCCCCGTATACCCCCCCCATGGATAGTAAGCAGTTCTGCTACAACTTCTGTTCCATAACATCTGGAACACATGCACAGATGCCAGGAAAACCACTCAACTTCTGCAACATGGATGGAAGTCCATATTCATTATTAGTATGTAGGTCACAGATTTTTTGTTTTATCTTGTTTGTAATTACCACTAATTTAGTAAAACTTTGTTATCTTCCCCTTCTAGACCCTCACAGAGCAGATGGAAACCACATATAGTATTAACTCATCCAACATATGTGTACGTGTCAGAGGTAAAAGCAACACCTACTGTGCCGATGATGGCTACTGGAGTGACTGGAGTTCAGTTGTGTGTTGGACAGGTAAAAATAATGTGCTTTAATAGGTAAAATACCAGCGACATTATGGGCAGTAATTGGTGCAATATCAGTATTCTGAGTGTGGTTCATGCGATTATAATGGTCATTTGTAATCATATAAAGTTTATAGAAAATGTCACTAATCCGATACGAATAACGTGCAGTAAATGTATACACACAGACAGAAGACTTAGACCATGTTATCCAAGCAAGGCCACCACTGCTTTAGTGTGCAATAGTAAAGTGAGACCTAGAATCTGATTAGTTACTATAGGTAACATCTCCACTTTCCTTTTTGCACAGTTTAGTGAATCTACGCCCATGTCTCATTTGTACCATTAACAAAAACACATTATAGTTTGCAGATACAGTCAGGAACTTAAGGGCGCTAGAGAGGTGGCACCAACATGGCGCATAGGCTGGGGGGGGGGTCTGTGACAGCTGCTCCTCCTGCACTGTTAGCCAGATGTCAGCGGGTAACTGCTAGAACCAGCTCTTGGCACTTCATGTATGAGTGGGGATGCTTTCTGCATATGGAAAATCCCATTCATGATATACTGATAGCCAACTGCTAAATGGTAAGTATGCTGCTAGATCCTTATGTAGGTAACGCACCCATTCATTCCCTTGAGAGTTCTTTTTACTGATCCAGACCCAGACCCGGACCCGGGCACAGTGCAGAAGACTCCAGACCCAACCAGAGAGGTTATTACTATTATGCTGGAAGGGGATGGAGGATAGGTGTGGAGGGTTAGGTTTGGGCTTTGGAGAGGGGATAGATTGGACAAGAGGAGGGACTGGTTAATAGAAGGGGAAGGTTAGGGTTAGGCTGCGGGGAAAAAGTCAATCAGAGAAGGGGAAAGGGGGGGATCAGAGAAGGTCAGGATAAGACTGTTGGGTAGAATCCAGTCATACATAAGTTAGGACCAAGCAATGTTTGTAAATACATTGCATGGAGTGCTGAGTGCTGTTTAAAGCTGTACCCTCTGACAGCTTCTTTTAAGCTAACGGGTTAACTTTGCCCCACACCCAACACGTCATGACTCCACCCATTTAGACTCAAGCCCCTCCTACTTTCTACGTGGTTTAAGCACGTCACATTCCACCCTGGATACAGCTATGGATTGCTGTAAAGTCTATTACCATCTTTTCAATTTTACCCATTCAACTCAAGAAGTGTGGTCATTAATACTGTGACAGAACAAGCTACTAAATGGACTGGCATCCTCCACCCCATAACACACGCAATGTTCAGGCAGATGGGTGTAAATTTAGAATACTTACAGATGGTGTGTAGTGGATACCTGTAGTAATAACCATTATTATATATAGCATAGGATTGCTCAGAGCAGGGGTAGGCAACCTGCGGCTGTCCTGGTGTTATGAAACTACAAGTCCCAGCATGCTTTGTCAGGTATCAGCTATGTCTATGGAGTTAAAACATGCTGGGACTTGTAGTTTGACAACACCTGGAGAGCCACAGGTTGCCTATCCCCTGGCTCAGAGCATCTCTTGATGGTAGCTTGACCCTTTAAATCAAACACTAACGTATTTCTTTACCCTCATTAAAAATATCATAACAAAATATTGAACGATAATGTAAAGTTTTCCCTCGTCTAAGTCTTATTCTGAGAGTGACTCAGTCTTCAGTCATTTACTATCTTCATTTCTCTTGTAGAGTCTAAATCCGCGCCTGGGGACATATGGTTTTACTGTGTCGGAGCCGTCCTCGTTCTGCTGACAGGTTTATGTGTTGCTGGAACAATTGAAATAGTCAGAAAGAAGAAGTAAGTGTTTAAAAACATGAATTGTCACCATTCACTTATTCATCATAAATGCAGAAATCCTGTGAATGTCAGTTACAATGGTGAAAAATGACAATATCAACAGTTTAACCATATGATAACTAAATAATTTTTATAATATTTTTACTAACTGAACTCAGACCTTTTAGCAGTAGAAATGAAGCAAAGCAGTAGATTAACATGTGGAATGATATCACACACCTCCCGACATATACGCCAGCTAAAAGGGGACAAAGAAGCCCCGGCCCGGGTCTGCCCATGCTACCTGGAATTGAGCCTAGGACACGTGGGGGTATGGTATTGTCGTCTGCAGCCCAGTAAACTAAATTAGCTTTTAGTTTCTTTTACATTATCCACTAGTCTTTGGGAAAGAGGTCTAATATAAAAATAAATGGAAGCCCCCATTTTCAGTGCCCCTGGCCATTGGGAGGGCTATTCCCCCCCAGGGGCAGGCTGGCAAATTTTGGCCTGGGGGACAAGACCACAGCAGTAACAGCCTATAAAAAAAATCATATACATATATATATAAATATATATCTATATCTGTATATATATATATATATATATATATATATATATATATATATATATATAGGTGTTTGTGGATTAGCAGGGACATATTATGTAACCAACTTTATGCTATAACAAGTAACTAAACCCCTGTGTCCAATAAGACTTATTTATAGAAATGTACGATTGTCACTGTGCCATTATATTATAAACATAGAAAGTGACGGCAGATAAGAGCCACATGGCCCATCCAGTCTGCCCAGTTGTGTATTTCAAACTATACTGACATTATTTTATTCTCTATTTTGTTTAAGACTCAGAATCCCCTTATATTTATCCCAATACCTTTTACTGTTCTGTAGTATTATCCTCCACCACTTCTGATGGGAGGCTGTTCCACTTATCAACTACCCTTTCAGTGAAATCATTCTTTCGCACATTTCCCCTGAACCTACCACCCTCCAGTTTATACGCATGTCCTCGTGTTCTACTACACCTTTCTCTGAATAATGCCCCCTCCTCCACCTGGTGACATCTCTTGATATATTTGAATAGAGAGGCCTATAGAGAGACATTACTACTTCCCTCTTTCTGCTACTAATTCCTCTCCCTATGCAATCAAGCACCCGACTCGCCTTTCTCATTGCTTTGTTACATTACATTGCTACCCTTATATCACATGAAATGGTGATCCCTAAATCCCTTTCCTCTTCCTCTATTTAGTCATTTTTGTCATAGCTGTTACTTCTATATGGGTATGAGAATGGAAAGTTTTATGCTGTAGTAAATACCATTGAACCCATTTTGGTTTTCTAACTACATTTGATATTCGATAAATCATTGATCATTGATGTAAAATACAAAATAAAATGCTATTTAATTAAGATCTGTTCTCATTTCAGATACTGGTCTAAGCAGTTACAGCACAAGGCAAAAGAGCTGGTCTATGATATCGATCAATCTTCTAGTCTTCAGTGCTGATTAAGCACCAAACATGTCAAAGATCATAAAGAAAATGTACAATTCCATCAACACTGGACCTATTATTGTATCATTATATATATATATATTTATATATATATATATATATATATATATAAGAGTGAAGTTCAAAATACCAGTATTACTTTACACCATGTATTATACATCTTACTGGAAGCCAGTCAGTGCCATTGTTGTTGCAGTTTATTCAGTAAAATTAATCATTAAACTACTAAAAACAAGCACCAAAATACCAGGCAGTGCAGGGTCACCACAACTTTGTCAGTATGGAAGGGGCGAAAAAATAGTGTTTACGTAGCGTCCCCCGACACCCCGGCGTCGCTTCCATAATCTGGATCTGGTCCAGTGTGACAGATGCTATAGCTCCACTGTTTATGCCAGGAGGGGTGGACTTTCCCTGCCCTCAAAAGTAAAATATTCTGACTCCCCTGATTAGCACCCTACAATATGTGAGCATATAACTATTAGGATGTTACTATAGTGAAATAGGTAAAATGAAAAAATAAAAGCATAACATTTTTAAACAATGTAAGTATTTAAATTAAATGTGTAAACTAAAGGAAGGTCATTTTTAGGCCATGGTAGACCCAGTTTAATGGGTTTTCTTTATCATTAGTTATCATTTATAGAAATGGTCATGTCATTCTTGATATGAGAGAATATATTAGAAATATATGTTAGAATTTATATGTACATTATACATGACATTTTACTGATGATATAAAGGTATTTTTATGTTTCCACTTTTACTCAATATGTTGTATTTTGCAATAAAGATATTTTTTATATAGTAATATTTCTATCATCTATGTCACTGTTCATTTAAATAATAATGAATGAATTAATAATAAATACAGTTAGATTACAGTTAGATATTCGGATATTCACCGGAGCCCCATATGGTGTGGACAAACTTGGCTGCAGGTCAGTGCCCCTCCAGTCAAACACATAATAATATATGTAGATGGTGAAGCTACAGACCTAAGTTATGACCCACCACATGAAGCCACAGATATGAGGAGACCAGAGGCAACTGACCTGAAAACAAGCAGATCAGTAAGAACCAACCAGATAGACATCCAAGTAATACAGGGAAGGGATAAGAAGGCATGTACAACACACAGTGGGCAAGGTAGTAGAATGATGGGGTGGAAGGAGAAGACCAGGATTAGGTAACACCAGAAGAGTCCTTGAGAGGAACGAGCTAGATGAGCGAGCCACAGGGAACAAAGCATGGCAGGAGGAGAAGACATGAGGACTAGAGGCAGGAAGGCATGGGAGAAGACTGCTGGAAAACATGCCACAACCAGGAAAAAGATATGTAAATGTTCCTGTCATAAGCAATGGGTTTTCTGCTCCTGACTTTGGGTCAATCCCTTTACAAAACACATCTTAGAGTCATCTTATGAAACTGACCAAAACATAAGTCATTAATTACAGATGTACAGGATTCTTAACACAATGATCATTCTCTTCCCACACGTCCCGTAGAATATTCTGAATTGTGTAAACATCCAAAGCACAATTTTTAAAAGAAGGAGAAAATGCTTTCATAGTTAAGATTTCTTTTACTACGAAACATCATTTATTGTATCCTCATCCTATGCTGTTGGAATACTATGCCCACGAGTCTCATGGGACCAATGTATTGTTATCCTTAGTGTCACTGTGTCACTACATCTGTAGGTATCCCAGACGTTTTATTGCTTCCAACCAGCTATTTCTTTTATGATTTCTTCTTTCATGATGAAACTAGAGTTTGCCATTGACGTTCATAGCTGCTCCTGTGTTCTTGTTTTGCTTGTGGAATGCCGAATTAGTTTTTCCGGTTTCTGCTGTTCTCTAGTAAAGCTGATTTATTTGCCTTCTGAGCCACAGTTTGAGCTCTATAGACTCTGGTGGCCTTGGCTCCAAAGGATTGGGGTAATAATAATAGAGATAGAAGTAAAAGTAAACATAATATAATTCTGGGGGACTGATCATGAGTAGCGCATTGCGCATGGTTTGGCACGCTATTTTAGTGTTTTTTCCTAACTGCGCATACGCACACAAAGCTGAATCGCGCGCTATTGATGTGCACACTGTGTGCCTCTGCGCCTCTGTGTTTTTGCACACCGAATAATGGGCGTGCCAGGATATTTTATGAGATTTAGGTGCGTGGCCGGTGTTGCGGTTAGCGCTCGCATTGCGATTATTGACCATCTGCGGCTTTTTGCTTGCGGGTGCCTGGGGATGGTGCCTCTGGTATATTTGCTATACTTTGCTGATAGTTCAGCATATGGGAAAATAGTTGCAGGAAGTGTTCCGTGGCGTGAACTTTGGTTTTGAGCAGTGTTGCATCTTTGTTGTGTCAACTCGTGTAACAGCTTTTACATTGGACAATGCAGACTTTATTGACAGTAAAAGACTGAAATGATTTACATTATAATTGTTTCCAGCTACGAGATCTGTGGGACTGTATAATAATATTCAGTGGCTTATTTCATTTATATGTGAAAATGCTAAGGAAATGACACCAGTCCTACAACATCTTCATTTGATGTTTTTATTTTTTTTTATAGTAATGAAAAAGAAAATGAAGAATAGAAACTATAAAAAGGTAAAGGAAACTTTTTACCCAAAAATTACTAAAGGTCATTTATTATATATAAGTTGACCAAATGAGCAAAGAAATGACGTTGATTCAAAATTGTTCGTTCAGTTTTGCCACAAATCAAAAAAAGATGCTAAACTGCGCATTGAAGCTTGCATATTGCTCTGCGTTTTTATGCGATTTGTTGCGTGCAATTCACAGTTGCACTTTTTGGCAAAAAAACCCCACAACTCTGGATGTGTAGCACAGCGCATCCATGCAGAAATTACACTGCGTGCAATTCACAGTAGCACATTTTGGGCAAAAAAAACTCTTGATGTGTGAAACGGAGCATTCTCTGCGCTACATCTCTGGATCTTGTCCCTGGTATATGCACAACCTCTAGTTCGGCCCTGTTCTCTTTAGCAGTGCTGCACAGTTTGATTGAGTGTTATGTTCTTGCATATATACTGTTTTGATAAAGAGACATTTCTGGTTTGCAGGAGAAGGTTTGCCTTTTGCGAAAGAAAAAAAACCCATAAAAAATTGTTTAAGTGATTATCTGAATACATGTATTGCAGCGCCTCAATCCCTATCTTAATTTAATGTTCTGTATAATAAGCTGAAGTAGAACTCCCTAAAGATTAATTATGCATGACCTGCATGATGAGATTTAGAAGATTCGCCAGATGGATGGTTTAAGTATTACAGAATTAGAATTTTATAAGAGACTGTAACAAAGTACTGTGTACTATTTGAAATTGTAGATGATATTTATTGAGAACAATTCTCTTGTTCAAGCGCTCTGACTACATATAAATACATGGGGACTGTTAAAGAATATTGTCAGATATAATATAAACATCAGTGGAAAATTACAATGAAAGTTTCAAGTTTAAACTCTAATCTTAATCCATTCATTGGAGAATCGAAAGTGTGTATGAAATAAGACATTAATGAATCTACTATTTATGCCTAGGGAGATAGATAGATAGATAGATATGAGATAGATAGATAGATAGATAGATAGATATGAGATAGATAGATAGATGGATAGATATGAGATAGATAGATAGATGGATAGCTAGATAGATGGATGGATAGATAGATATGAGATAGATAGATAGATAGATAGATATGAGATAGATATNATAGATAGATATGAGATAGATATGAGATAGATAGATAGATAGATAGATAGATAGATAGATAGATAGATAGATAGATAGATAGATATGAGATAGATAGATAGATAGATAGATAGATTTCCTATCTGCAGCTTTACAAACATCTTCCTATAAACATCATCAAGCCTCAATATACATAAACTGATACATATACATAGTGCATCAGAATAAAATTTTAATTCATTTAAGTTAAATTAAATCCCAATATAGCTACAAGTTGGTGCAGCCTCTCTTTTTCCCCTTTAAACAACACTACTGAATTGGTCAAATATGTACAGTTGGAGAGTCTTCTATAGTAGGACATTTTAAAGTTGTTGACATACAAGGATTTGAATGTGACACTGGTAGTAAACAGGAGATGAGAAACAGCCGCATGATGTCTTAGCCATCGATTAAAACCAGATTTCTGGGCTCACCCAAAATAACTTATTTCCCAACAAAGTCTACTTCAGTTCATAACATAATAACATTCTTATGAAACCTGTGTAATTAGCAAAACAAACCCTAGGTGGCAGTAAATGATTGTGCAAATAGATCAGAGTTTATGTGTTCGGTGCTGAAAGTTAGTTTATCAAACTATTTTTTAACAAAATGAATGAAGTTCTGTTCTCTTCAGAAGAGGATGTCTAGTTGCTATACAATATTTTATTGCTTCTATTTTGATAATGATAGATCAAATCTGAAACACAAAGTAGTACAATGTAATGTAATAAAATGGTGGCTATGATAAGTGAGAACTATTGTGTCCCAAAGAAAATGCACTGAACATTCAAGAATTTATTAAATAAAAATATATGGTAACTTATGTAGTCTAACTACAACAATTATTTTATACTAACCCCATACTTGCCCCCGTCAGCGCTGCTTTCCTGTGGATCGTTTCACAAACTGTTCAACTAACGCTGCAATAACATACTCATCCACAAGGTGGCTCTATGCGGAAATGTAAATGAATAGTTTCAGTGAATACAGAACTTTTTTTTTTATTGATATCAGGACATACTGTATTGGTTCGAGTAGACCTAGGAGTGTTTTCTGGTGTGGATTGCCTGAAACACTGTAGAAAGAACATTATTATTGAAAATCACCTGATATATGCTACATGCTTTGTTCACCATAAATACCGGCAAGTGACATCAATATCTGCGCATAAGTGTGCCAGATATTATTAGTATGTGTTTCAAGCGCATGAAACTTCAGGGTTTGTTCGCATTCCTAATCCCCACACTGTAGGTGGGGATAACTAACCAGGGTGTAGTGGTGGTCATTATTTTTTTTACGTGATTATCTGCTTCGTACAAAGCAGATCAGTGCATAATATTTATGGTAGGAATCAGGACGCTTAAGTTGTGTTCACATTAGGGAAGGGAGAGGGGAGTGAACTCACAGGCAGATCTTCATCAGGTCCTATGTAATTTTGACTATATTTGTCAATAATAGATTTTAAAATTCATAAACTCACCCACCAACGCAAGTCCTAATAAACAAGCAAGAACTGTGGTGCCTGGATAGAATTTGTATTACTTCAGTTTTAAAACATTCACAAACTCGCATTTGTTAATTCCAGATGGTTTCAGTTCAGATGCAGCATCGAGGCTGCTTAACAAGCATTAGTCTGAATGCAACTTGCTAGTCATTTTGTGATTCCATGCATTTCCTTGCCTGCCATTTACTGCCTATGAATTTTAATGGAAATATATTAGCACAGGTTATAGTGTGTGAAATTTAACCTTTCCTTCCAATCATTCTGCATTAGCAAAATACATGTATTTCTTAGTACAAAGCCAAATAATTCATTTCTATTTTATGAAAAGTGTTTTTTTTTTTATAAGACTACTTATTATATCATCATGCAGTAATAAAATATATTTGTTGTTTTTCATAAAGGCTGACAGCAATCATACAGCCATACTGCAAGTTCTTAAGAACAATAGCTTTAAGGTCTCATTGTGTGAATGATTATTCTTGCTTGATCCAAACCTCCAACGCACTGGTAGGGAAGGTTGTTGTAAGATGATAAATCAAATATACAGTATGGAAACAGAATGAAAATATTAGTCTGAGCTATGAAATGAAAAAAAGAACTAAAAAATTCTAAATTATTTACTAAATATGCCTTCTATTTGTTCGTACAAATTTCATGCTAGCCTACCCTTTCCTTAGGTCTTCGGGACTGGATCCAGAATTTTTCCCTGGTACTGCGATGATCCTAGCAATTGGAAGTTATTGTATTGGGTTACATATCTGCAAGCTATGTAGTTCCTATGTTATGACAGGGGTAGAACAGTATCTGTATAACAAAGCAGGGTGACAAAGTGCTATCTTTAATAATTCTATCCTCTTTTTAATATATAAAAAAATGCAAAGTGTAGTATCAAGAGAAGGCTTCAAATTAATACTAGATGATGTGACATCACTATATAACATCATCTCTCATGATAAAGGTATAAAAGCAATAGTTCACTTCTTAGAGAACTCCACTATGGATGTGAATGTCAGACAATCTATATTTGAAGGCACATATATTTTATTTAACACAATGACATTTAAATTCATTTAACCAGGACCTTTTAACTCCTGCAGAAAGGAACAACAATGGGTACCAGATTGGCGAAATACTATGCCAACATTTATGACTTATTTGGTCAAGACCATTATCATTTATTACTAATACTAACTTTTAATACGAATTTACACATTTCATTGACTTCTAATATCAATTCATAACAGGTTAATTTTCTAGATTTAGATATTTACATTGAAAACAATCAAATGCTAACTAAGAAATATGTCAAAAACAGATAACAATTCACACATATCAATTAAAATAAACCATCACAGGTAATTTCTGAGACTCAAGAGAAATTGTACAAAGGAGAAGAGTAAATACCATATAGCAAAAAAATATATAATAATATATATATTGAAAGGATATAATGGATCTGTGTTAAGGAGACTTTACTATACCCTAAAAAAAAATCTAATAAATGAAAAGAAAAAATTCCCTTTATCTCAATCATAAATATATATATATATATATATATATATATATATATATATATATAAAGGATCATTTGGGGTACTGTATCTTAAAGGGAGACCCTGACTTTTTACAATTTATTGGAGACACATGTATCTTCATATACCGAAGCTGGTAAAATCAGAGGTTTAATCTAATATTAAGATCAAAAAGTGCTTTAGATGTGGCTGTTGTTCCACATGTAGGACATGCCCTAACTAACAATCTCTCGAAAATAAAATAAATAAATAATTTTTTTTGTTTGTTTTTTGTTTTTATTGTGGATGCACTGTTTTAATTGTTTATGGTCATCATAACAATACGATTAAGTATGGGTATGTGATTTAATTTAATTTATTTATAAGTGATTGCTGTAACAATGGACCCAATGTATGTAGAAATAAGAGTGTTTACACATGGGCAAGAGTGTTACACATGGGCAAAAACATGTAGACGTAAATTTTCTAAGCAGGGAGAGTGAAAAGTGGGCATGTTGCCCATAGCAACCAGATCAGATTCAAGCTGGATACTGTTTACCTTTCCAAAAGGTCAACTGCTAATGTATGTAACAACTTTAGGAAAATCCAGGAGATCATTATTGGCAACACAATCTACTCATCAGTCATAAGGTTTGTCAAATGCATACTTATACTAATTTAAATAATCATTAACATTACAGCATATGGAAGTGACAGTGTAATCTCTCCCTTAATAATTATACAATAATTATTATTAATGCTGCCTACACAGATAATAGTGTTTTTGTAAATGATAGGTAGAAATACCTTTTACAACCTGGAAGGCCAATTACATAATATGATGTATCTACCATGTCTCTCCTGGCTCATTAGTAATGTATGAAATTATGATAAAGTAATTGGTCATATAGCAAACAGGGGAAAATCGCCCAGTATATCAGCACCAATAACACTAGAACAATTCTCCTTTTAGAGAGTGCCCGGCTTAAGAATAAATATTCTGCATGATAGAGCTTATGATAAAGCTAATTACATATATGAGATATTTCTAAATAAACAAAATCAAAACATGTGAAAAGAAAAGCTTGGTTAGTAGTTGAAAAGTCCATTATATTACATAATATTTTTATTTAAATACTCACCAACTTTTTACTATTTTAAGTTTTATTGTATTTCTCAAGAAGAGTATTAAAACCAGTACTTACAGGAGTAAAACTATATTAAGTAACACAGTATGAAAAGGAAAGTCTATATGAAATGAACATTTGACTAATTATCTTTCATAATAAGTCATAATAATTTAATTGTTATTAAGTTTATCAATAAGTATTAACTGTTTTAACTAGGCATTATACAATTATGTTTAATTAAGTTACCATAATTTAGAAGTATAGGACCTGATCCAGAGCTGCACATCCGCCTGGAAAATAGTCAGATGTGCAGGAAAAATAGCTGCTTAACTAGCAGACAGATGAGGGGACGGTTGCACATCCGACCTCATGAATGAGGGAATGTGAGATCCGCTTTAATCCTCCACTTGCAGTATCCCATGAAAAATGACCTGCTTTCAATGTGTAAAAATTTTTTTTTTTCATTTTATTTAAAATAAAAAATATTGGTGTTTTTTTATTTTTTTAGTATATTTTTTTACTATGTTTAAAAGAGAGCATAGTAACAGCATGCAGCTACTATACACAGCCATTTAAAGTCAGCGAATATTGAAGCCTCTGTGCTTACGGCTCTGAGAGAAGCAGGGAAAAGGGATGCACCTGTTCCCTGCATTCTATCCATAGGTGCATGTTTAAGCTGGATCGCTCACAGCCTCACACATCTATAGATCAGGTCCTTAAATTATATCTTGAGTTTCCTGTAATTAACATATTAAACATCTTCTGAGAAGCTTAAAACTTGTTTCCTATTTTTCGTAGCACACATAATTCCTAGCTAACTAACTGTAAAATGGTATCTATTTCCATGGAGGATAGTCGGTTGAAAGCTTTTTGTATTTAATTAAACACAACAAACAAAAGCAAGAAAAAAAGTTATTTTAGAACTGTATGATTACATCACAGAACATTAGAATTTTGAAAATGTAAGTAAATAACTGTTTTATTTCTAAAGTTTTATTTTAAGTAACCCAATTATAAGAATGAAACATTTTGTGCTGTTGAAAGTTTAATTAAAATATTAATTAGATAAATGCTTGGATTTTGTTTTTTTTACTTTAGTTGTAATTTCTTATGATATAGTCTAGACTGTTCAATAATAAAGTCGTTTTAAACAATAAATCATACGTAGGGAAAAACATTAAATAGTAAAACATTTAAAAAATGTTTATAGATTATTTCAATGTTGATAAATATTTTAAGAAAAATGTAATTTTATTTAAACAAATAATGAAATCATTTAACAGTTTTTTTTAGATATTTTCTAATAAAAAACATATAACCCCATTATCGCTGTACCGTCAATTATTTTATATTTTACAGCAAAAAAATTGATTATTTCAGCTAATTATTTCATGTTCTAAATGAACTCCATCAATATAAGTATCAAGCGCATCAGTCTTATGTGCTAAAAGAAATTAGAAAAAAATCTATAAAAAATAATTATAATTTAATCTTGATATTTAAAATCAATACATATGTTTATAGTGTTTCAATTAACTATTTCATTATTAATATTTCGTTTCATTAAGGTATTGAACTTTTAACCTCATCCCATTTTTCATTAAACATTGTCTTGCATTTTATCGATCTACTTCTATAACTACATAAATTTGACCCATGAGATGGATTGAATGCACCATACCATTACAGCATTAAATACACCACAATCCTTATATAATCTGTAATTAATATTAGAGTAATACTTAAATTACTTTTTAAAACTGTAATCAATCTGTGAAATGAAATAATTATGTTTGTTAAATAGCAATTATAATTAATTTATTATTTTTATATTTTAGTTTAAATCTAAAGCCATGGTGTAATGCAATAAAAACATTTACTCGTAGCTATTAGACTTAGAAATAAAGGTGTATGTGTAAGAGACATATCCAATCAATAGAAATATATGGACAACATAAATGAGGATGAGCAAATAGATTTAGCACCAGTTTAGAGTTTTCATTAAATTGAAACCCAGCTCTATAATGTGCTATTAAGTAAAGCACATAAAGGCCCTCGCTTTAGCGGGACGTAAGGCTTTAAGTGCTGCTGCTGCTGCTAAGGAGGGCTGGCACATTTTAGCCAGGGGACCAATAAAGCAACCGCAGAGAGTACTTGTACTAACTTACTTATAAATCCAATCAAGGAAATAGATAAAATTACTAAGTAAATGAACCAGGAATAAAAGAATTAATGTAGCTTCTACCATTCACCTTAATTAAAATGATAATTGTTCATTTTTCTTTACCTCCGAATGAATTTTGTTCTGCTCAGCTTTATTACAGAATATATTTTTATAATGTTTTTGGAAAGGATGCTGATCCTATATTGATTATCACTGCAACGTTCACCTTATTGCATTCAAAGTTTGATTCCCAAAGCAGTACTACACCCTTGCATTGCCAGTACATAACACAGCAGTGTTATACAAATCTATAGAACAAGATGTGAGTGGTGGCATATATCCAGCCTAATTCAATTGTCAGTCAATGCTATTCCTGATCAGTAGGTGATCTCTTAACTGTTTCTCAACCATACTTCTTAATTTAAATGAGAGAAGGGGGGTTTCTGTCATTCAAAGATGCCCTGTAGCTGGGGATGCGTCTACCACTCCTGCCTCAGAGATGGTGCAAGTGTTAGGAGCTATTTCCCATGGAAAAAGAACAACTTTATAGCGTAAGAAAATAAAAAAGCTTATTTTATTTTTAATTATGATTAGGGATTTTTAAAATATTTTTTTCATTGATTTCTTTTCATTTCTAGTTGGTGTTGTAGCAGCCCTATGTGACTGATTAAACTGTATCTTAACCTATCCCAACTAACCGCCAGATTGCTCCTACTGCTGCTGTTTGGAGCTACTGATGGGAAAGAGAGAAGCTCTCTAGAAGGGCCTGCTTCGTACCCACATCACCAGACGAATCTCCTACAATTGTTAACTCCTTCACAATCGCTGCCCACTGAAACTCTTGTCCTTTAGCCAGATTCCTCCACCATGGCTAAGGCAGCCACTCTGGCCTGGGGATTTCACCCTCCCTCCATGTCTGCTGGTGATGTGAATACCATCTTGTAAAGATTGGAGGCTCTCAATAATCTGGCCACCAAACAGGACATGTAGGCCCTCGAACACCTCTTGCAGAAGTAGATGAGCTCCCAGATTGCCCCATCCAAACCAAAGTCATCCAGCTCACTGAACAATTTGTAGAGATGGAGTCTACTTCTACTGACCAGACAGTGCAATTTACCACCCTCACCCAGACGGTGGACTGTCATTATGTGGCACACTGCATGCACTCTGCATGCCCGTATCAAGGACGAGGATATTCGCCCGTATCAACGACGAGCATATTCTCCAACCAGGCCTGATTGACACCCTTGTCTGTATATTCAGAGGTTTGGGGCGGATCTGGACACTGATTGAATTTGAGTCCTTCGCAGACTATGTGAATCTGGTTTCCTGCTGCTGCTGGTGAAGATCTATTGTCTGAGAATTGAAAACAATTTATGGAATATACACATTGTAATGACATGTAAAGTCTTCATTTATTTATAATTATATATTATATATGCTATATTTCTTTTAAACACACAACGTTTTTCGTATACTAATCTCACAGATATCTTACATACTTTAAAAGCAACTAAAACACTCAATGTAGACATAATCAGTAATTAAATAAGATTCCTTTTCCTTTCATAAGATGTATTTTCCTTTTATAAAGATTAACCACATCAGTTTATCGATATAGCACTTCAGTCGGGTGATATAGTAATAATGAATTACACTGAAAGGTATATTTAAAATCAATTCACATTTTACGTGAATAGTATTACTAACCATACTTTTACTACTATTTGGTTCAAATATTGATTTCTATTGCTGCATGTTTTACATTACGCATTAAGGCATACCTTATTGATCAACATTAATTGACTAATTAATTTAGACTTTAGACACATTTATATTGAAGATCCTCAAATTAAAATATGCTCAAATTAAAGCTGAAAGTCTGCAGTTAAAGTGTAGCATGCTTGTTCATTTTAAATCCATTTTAGTGGTGTACTGAGCCCAATGAGCCCATATGAGAAATGTGCTGATGTCCCAATATTCATGGACATTCCTATAAAATTCATATAAAACTTATAATTAAAATCCATTTTTTTCCCCTACTAATTTATTTTTACAACAAACTTATTCTACTAGAACATTCAGTCTGGGATGTGTTTTCCACTACAAAATCCATATTTTAAAAAATAGCTGACATTTCAATTGCGCATGTCAATAATTGCATTTCTACATTTTTTTTTTTACAAACGGGCAAGTATGCCAAAGTATCACTAATTTGGCATATTGTCCATTCATAGGCGAATAAATCAATATAAGGGGGAGGTTAGGGCTGCAGGGAGGGAACGGTTCATAGAACTGCAGGGTTGGGGTTAGGCTGTATTGATGAGATAATTAGGTTTCAGAGAGGGGATGGGTTAGGATTAGGGTGATGGTAGGGAGGTTTGGATAAGTAAAAGGGTTGGGGTTAGGAGTAAATCATACCCATCAGCACTGGGGATTTGATGATTCTTCTTTTGTCAAGTCTCTGATTCAGTTTCCCATTATTTTATATTTTGCTGCAATTTAATGTAAAGTACTATTTCTTATGATGTTACATTTGTGGCAGATTTATCAGAACACAGTATGTCTATACAACGTGACATGCCGCTTTAATTACGTAATTACAGTTTCTGGGTTCAGTGCAATTACTCAAATCAAATTTCGGTGGTCCACTAATAAATGTATCTTTTAATAATATACATTTATTATAAATAGCTTTATTTTTTTACTCAGAAAAAAAAACTTTAACACATAGACTTAAAGCTGTAATTATATAAGATGCAAAGTGACTTGAACGCTCTGCACACATCATACAGTGACAGTGTGAAAGGGACTGTTGTGAATTATTTGTTTAGTTCCATTCAGCTATAAAGTGAGGCATGTAGTTTTGGTTTAATTGATACATGGGAGTGGTTTATGCATAGAAGGATGGCTGTACAGTAAGGCATAATAGAAAGTTAAGGTTCATGATCATAGCATTATTTTATATCAAAGCAATACTTTTTTTTATAGTATAGAGCTGGCCCAAAGACGAGAAATGCCTTCTTAATGTAGCATGAAATTGGCATGTATAGTGGACTTTTCCCAATGGGGAAGCTGCTAAAATAGTTTACATGCCATTTAAAAGATCCTTTCACTACCTCTCTGCAGGACAGCTCCCGCTGTGAGTAACGAATATGTGACGTCGTTCCATTTACTATTCACAGCTGGAGCTGCAGGCCAGAGCGAGTAAAGTGGGTAATTGACTAATTAAACAGGTAATTTCTTGTACACCAGCAGAACACAGTGGCCTAGTTCTTTCTGTTTCCTTCACTAGCCACTGGCAACTATTTGATTGCCCTACTTCACATAAACAAATGACCCTTTTATAGTTCTCCCGAGCACTACAAAACTAAAAAACGAAAATAAAAAACGAATGATAAAAATGTATATGTACAATGTCTCAACATGTACGCAGAGGAAGTGATTTACAGAGCCTAAAGTCATGTTTTCAACATTAGGTTGAAAGTGTATGAATGTCTACAAATAAATGACTGGACAGGAGTCCGATATGGACAACGCTATATGATTATACGGTGCTTAGTATTGTCAACAGATAAGTCTGACACTAACCACAGCCTAACCCTAAACATTTCCTTATCATAGAATAACCCTAAACCTCGCCACAGCCTAACCCTAAACATTCCCTTATCATAGAATAACCCTAAACCTCGCCACAGCTTAACCCTAACCTTCACAAAACAGCATTCTGACGCTACCTGACCAATAACTGAAAAACTGACATTAAAATGACATTACATATAATACAAACACATCCACGTTAATTCAAGTCATCACTGTCGATTAGGTGTCACTGTAGAAGTTATATCCAGTGATCCAGTGGTGTGGACACAACCTCCATTAAGTGAGTAAGCAATGGATATGTGAACACGAGCCGGATGCAGACACCATAGTAACATATTAGGATGAATACATATAATAGGATGAATACATATAATTGGCCTAATCCAGGCTTCTGCTTCTGTAAATGCAATGCATACTGTCGTTTGCTGTATGTTTTCTGCTTTATGATATGCTTCATCAAGAGTCATAAGCGTACCTAATATGTAACATTGCAGACATTGTATAATCTGTAACTTAATTGATCTGTAAACATGGGTTGTCTGGAAGTTTTTCTCATTAGGGGGTATATTTACTAAGCGGTGACATTGCAGTGAGATTGGAAAGTGAGGATGTTGCCCATAGCAGCCAATCAGATTCGAGTTCACATTCTCCAGTATGTAAAATTAAACTGAGAGCTTGAATCTGATTGGTTGATATGAGCAACATCCACACTTTCCAATCTCACTGCAATCTCATCGCTTAGTAAATATACCCCTAAATCTCACATACCATACCATCATATAATTGTGTGCATTGTCCACTTAAATAGTATCGCCCCAGCAGTGAGTCAATGTCAAGCCCATACAGGAGGCATTTAAAATGAGGGTCTTGGGGGAGTGTGTATCCACGTTACACACGTTACAAGTTGAGGTCACCCTGGAACCCAAGGTGAGGATTGTCATTACTAATGTATGGTTGGATGGCAGGTTCATACCGGGCAGCGAGCAGTTTTTGATGATGTGCGCTATGTGATTATGTATGCTTAGCTGTATATTTTAAATACTCACAATCGCATTCAACAGCCTGGAAACTTTACATGTGACAAATCATTTCAGGGCTTTTAGTCATTTGAGAAAGTGCACAGAAAACGACGTTGTCACAATTATTATGCTTGGTATATAGAATTTATTAAAGGGCATTGTCTCTCCGAGTAATGACATTTTTCACTGTGATTTTTTTTTTCTTTATTTGAAAAATGTTTGCCGGATAACATTAGAGATAATCATTCACCATCTGCTGAGAATTCTTTTCTTACATAATAACGAATCAACACTCTACCCTCATAATGAATGAGTTATAAAAGGCAATTAGCTAAAAAGAATTGATTTGGTTTTTGCAGTGAAGATAAAGCAGTGTTGTCTGCACAGACAGCAATTGTGCTGTCTCCAAGTGATTGAAGAAATTAAGTTTATCTCAGCAAGTCCAGGAAATGTCTTAAGTGCATCTCGTAAAAAAACAGATGGGTTCAGTCTGAAACTTTGCATTTTGATTCCAGCTGGTGCACATTCCATCAGTAGATTACCAAAGAAATCTATGGGCTCTGTGTGTATTTTTTACACTTTTTTCTTTTATTTCCCCTAAAGCAATATTGCGTTCCTTTCATTTTCTCTATTCTCTCCTGACTATAATAGAAAGCCAGCCACAAGTGAAACTACATGGGATTGAATAATACAGAACGATGAATTCAAGTGCTTATTTCCTCTTCACTATGTAACACTATGTAAAATACTATGGTTCTACCTTGTGTATTTGGACCAGAATTAAAGTAATGGAGCAACTAGGAAACTGGGGCAGGTGCAACTGGAATACAGGGGCATACGAATCCAGAATGGTTGTAAGCAAGAAAACTGTGATGCTGTAATTGATGAGAAATGCTGGAGCGGGTGAAGGAAAATGCTGTGGCAGATTAAGTCGAAACGCTAAACCAGATCTACCAAAATGTTGAAGTAACAAAAGTAACAAAAGTATCTACAGAAGTGTAGCACAATCAATGCATAAGTTGTTTCACAAAGAG
Organism: Platyplectrum ornatum; assembly: GCA_016617825.1. NCBI lineage: Eukaryota > Metazoa > Chordata > Amphibia > Anura > Limnodynastidae > Platyplectrum > Platyplectrum ornatum. Next base: position 93,266 of record JABWIB010000147.1, on the reverse strand, counting down.
TAATCAAGGAGTTGTGGCACAGGACTATGTCGGAGTAGGAACACAGGAACATAAGATCCAAAGTAAGCCTTTACTCTGGCAGTGAGATACTGACAGATATAGATTTAGATAAGTCAACTAATCAATGCTATCCTGAACAACAGCCTGAGAACAGAGCTTGCTAGTGTTGCATCACTACAGGGGCAAACTATCAGGGATTTTACAATGTTGTATACAAGGAGGTGTAAGTTTAAAACTGGTTTAAAGTACCAGCCTCGATTGAAGTGTAAAGTTAACCAGAATGAATTCCCAAGAACCAAACCTAAAGAATGACTGAATGATGTCTTTTTAAGTAGTGTTTAATACACTTTTAATTTAACAAAAATAAAAACTTAGGACAAAAAGGATGTGTTATTTCCAATAAGGCCCGTCACAACGTCCTGGCGTTATGTGGGGGGTCCAGGCCGACCGGGTGATCCTAGCGGCGGCCCTGATTCCAATCATAGGATTAATAAAGCTTATCCTTTTTGCCTTCTCACTCCAACAGAGCATAAGTGTTTCCAGTACCTGATCTATGCCACCCCAATACTGTATTATTAATTAGGATATAGGGGAAGGGTATGTTTTACAAGTGACTGGAAAACTTCCCCATGTAGGAAGTCTTAATACGCTATACTGTATATATTGCTGCCATATTATTTTAAAATTAAACTTGAAAGATTTTGATATTGGTCTACAATGTGCATGAGTGCGCTTCACCTAAATATTTGCTTTGTTTTGGTTTTATATATCTATCTATATACAGTATAGCTATAGTCCATGCATGTGTGGAATTCCAAAAGAAAATGCGTGGCACTCCAAAAAAACTCCCAGTGAGTCCAATGTTTCAGTTTTTGGCTACACTTTCCTCAGGTCACTATATATATATATATATATATATATATATATATATATATATATCTCCAAGTGGGGATTGTAAGGTGGCGGTATGGCACTAAGCCCCGCCCCCCATACACGCCATTTTTTAACTAAAGTCCCCCCCCCCTTCCTAGAGCTTAGAAAAGGGGCATGGCCATATTCCGGCATATACCGGTCCACTTCGAGCCCTGTATACATATATATATATATATATATATATATATATATATATATATATATATACATACATACATTTTGTTTTGTAGTACTGTCACTCCCAATAGCTGTTGTATTGCGTGCGGCTGCTCCTTGAAACCTTGCATACTTATATAAATATGAAGAGGAGGGAGAGAGCATCAAGGTTTACTGGGGGAATTAATAAAATGATTATACAATAGTGAGCAATTATATTCCGATAGAAAGGGAATCCATAATTGTATGCAGTGAAAATGATGTGCATAATTGTATATTTTGTGAATTGCATGTTAATTTCTGTAGAGGCAGAGACAGAAGCAATAGGCAAAGTGACTCCACATCCTGCAGTCTCCAAATCTGAGGGTTCACGTTTATCGTGTAAAATAATGAGGGTATCAGTATGATATGGAGGATATCTTCTAATCATCTCAGAAACACTATTGGCTACTTTGTAAACAATTACAGTTATTCCAATAATCATGATTATTTCACTAGATACAGTACATTCAAGTACTACAGGCCACGTGTCAACCAAACGAGACAAATACCAGTGGCTATTATCTGCAATGTTGTTCTGTAATTATTTTGAGACAGAACGAGGAAGAATTACTAAACAGCTCACATAATGACCCAAATGTAAAAATAAACAATGCTTTCCAGAGACTAAATCATAAATCCTCATACAATTTGCAGAAGTGCAAAATCTGTATCTGTATGTTATGACAGAAAACAAAATACTAAGAAAAATGACTTGAATTAAATTTCTTTAATGAATAGCTTCTGTGTCAGGAGATGAAAGCCACTTGATTTCAGGAGACAGACGTCTTGCAGCTTAATAGTTACATAAGTAGAATTAAACATAAAAAATAAATGATAGAAAGAAATATTTGTCAGACTGCTGCGGCTAAGAATCATTAACTAGAAAACATAGCTTGATCGTAGGGAGTGAGAACAGGGGAAGGGGGAGCAAGAGGCGGATCCAGGCCTACGCTAGAACTCTCTACAGGGATTGCAGCGTTATAGCGGTGCTCAGTGCGGCTCAATGTTCCATATGACTGCAGACTGTATGAATCTCAAACCTTAAGCTGGCCATACACTATAAGATAAATTGTTCCACTCGAAAGATTTTACAAGAGTGGGTAAAACCATGTTGTAAAAGGGGTATAATGAATGTCAGTGTTTGCATGCAGGGAGAATACTTTATTGTTGCATGTTGCACACAGATACTGACCAGCGTTACTGTNACACTGTTATTACACTTGTGCTGGAAACATCATCTCTCACCTGTAATACTGATTGCAATTAATTCAATTTGCCTCCCCTGCAATTCAACATGGTTTTGCCCACTTTTGAGAAATCTTTCGACTGGAACAATTTATCTTATAGTGTATGGCCAGCTTTAATGTATCATCTAAATATACCCCACGCCCACCTAGAGTAATTAAGGTGGCGGGGGAAACGACCAGTCAAGATCACATCTGCAAGAGCGCATCTGTGGCGCGCATATTAACTGCCCCAGAAACCACCCAATTTCCGCACTCTGGGGGGAATTCACTAACTGACGAATTGTGCAGAGAATTCATTTCGTCAGCGTT
>JABWIB010000147.1:51904-65437 GCA_016617825.1 Platyplectrum ornatum | reverse complement strand
GTAGTAATAATAATGGTAGTAATAATAATGGTAGTAGTAATAATATTGGTAGTAGTAATAATATTGGTAGTAGTAATAATATTGGTAGTAATAATATAGGTAGTAATAATATAGGTAGTAATAATATAGGTAGTAATAATAATGGTAGTAGTAATAATATTGGTGGTAGTAGTGATGGTCACAGTGTATGTCAGTGTAGAGATTGTAACAGTATGAATGTCAGTTTTTCTTTATAGAGCTGGACAGAGTTCTCAGTGTGGTGGCTCAGTGGTAACTGCACAGCCTGAGACTGGAGAGTCTGGCCATGACAGGCAGAATAATAATTATACCTCCACATAAGGAGCATAAAGAGTTAAATTTCATTATAGCACAGTGGGTCACGCTGGGTAAACATGGCTGCCGGGGAAATTCGAGATTCGAGTGCCCGGCAGGGAACATCGTTCTCATTCTGCTTTACAGCGAGTCAGAAGTCGGCAATTTGGCGCCCCTTTAATATATTGGCGCCCGGAGCCTGCGCTCCACTTGCACCGCCCTCCCTACACCCTTGGATGTGATTGAATCTGCCAGCAAGTAATTGCCAGCTGAGGGTGGGTGTTATATAGGGGTTAAATGTGTGTGTGGGGTGAGGTACTACTGGTCTGACTACCACATAAATTAGCGCCTCTATTTGACCAGAAGACGGTATATGATATATCCATATCAATTTATATCGTAAGTTATTATTTAGGAGGTCTCCCCACAAGTAATTGGAATTCTTGCTTATATAAATAAACAGAAGACTGCAGATAATTCAAATGCTGATAACTATAGTAAACAGGACAATTTAGACATCAAGCGTTCATATTATTACCCTTGTCAGCGTGTCCGCTGTCACATCTGCTCATCCTATGTCATACCTCCCAACTGTCCCGCTTTTGGGGGACTGTCCCGATGTCCCTCCCGACTCGGTGTTTGTCCCGCTAAGGGGACACACTTTTTTTTTTCAATGGGATGCCGCGGGTCACGGCAGCAAAAAGGGGCGGGGCTTGGACGGGGAGGGCGGAGTCTGGGCGTGCCGCAGGCAGAGTCGGGCGTGCCCGGGGCGGAGTCGGCCGGGTACGGGGCGGAGTCGGACGGGTCCGGGGGCAGGGCTTATTTGTCCCGCGGCCCGAACCTCCAAAGTTGGGAGGTATGCTATGTTGCTTTCACCTTTCTAAATATATTTCAATAATATCCAGTTTAAAAGAGAACCCGTAAACAGAAATGGAAGACTTGCAGTGTACAGTCTGTTTGGAGCATTGCATAATGAGATATTGAAGTATTCTCTTATATTGCCCCACAAAGGACAAATTGGTCATTGGAAATAAATAATGAAAGGCAGCTAATCAAAAAGCTATCAGCATAGAAGTAAACAAAGAATTCATGCATTCTAATCTGCATTAAACTTCACATTGTTGCACATCTAACAAAGAAACTTCTGTGGTGTTTAGAAAGGTGAAAAAAAGAACCGTACGTACGTGTGTGTGTGTGTGTGTGTGTGTGTGTGTGTGTGTGTGTGTGTGCTGATGCAGCTGCTGGTCAAACGGCTGTAAAGCTTAATGCCGGTTATGGGCTGCTGTAGGTACAGCGGTCATCTGACGGGAAGGTATGGGTTAGGCTCAGTGTTCAGTGGAAATTTAGTAGTGGCAGTATGGACATTGATAAGTGTCGGTATGGAAACATAGAAAATAATAGAAGTAAATGGGGATGTATAGTTTTTCTATTAAATCTGTGACAGGTGCACACACCACCCATATACACCCACATTGGTTAGGCTTATAAAAGGGGAAAGTTAGAGTTAGACTGTGTGAAATTAGGGTTAGGCTGTAAGTGGGCAACCAATCAGATTCAAGCTCACATTCTCCAGTGTGTAAAATGAAACCGAGAGCTTGAATATGACCCACTTTTCAATCTCCCTGCAATTTCACCGCTTAGTAAATTTAGGCCTTAGAATCATATTGGTTTTTACTTGATTAACGTCTGTATGTTACTTGCTATGCAGTAGGTGCATTTAATTTCTCTTTTTTTGGATTTATTTGGTAAATACAATGTTCCCTTTTCACTTACTGTGCCTTCAACAAATCTTAAATTAATTTAGAAATTTTTATACAAACACTGGAATTAAATGCGTTGTGTTTCCATCAGATATATACGTTCCCAGATATGACTGAAATATCCAAATTGTTTTGGCTATTAGCTTACCAAGATTAACTGCAATGAAAGCAACTCTGCATCCGCCCTTTAATAAGTCTTATAATATAATTATTTTATGATATAATATAATGTAGTGTACTGCGTTAGAGGGCACCATGGGTGTGGCTGCTATGGGACAGCCCATCTCCGCACCCCAGTACTACATGAACCCATCAAGGCTCAAACCCCACCTCTTAATATGGGTACAAGCCGGTCACCTCCTCCCCTTAATATACTGTGTTCCTTATGACTATTGCACCTACAGATGAAATAGCCTGTTTTATAAACATATGTGCGATGTTCGCGTTAAGTGATAATCATATATCTGTTAATTGAAGTAGCATTAATAAAGGGAAAAATGAAAAGCAAATTAGAATAGGTCAAATGCTGACACCTTATATCACAAGAGACACAGTTTCATTTACAACTTCCCCGTCATTAAACTCAATTTTAAAATTCATAATGAAATAGCCGTCTAAAATGTAAGCTGTAACTCCCAAGGCATGCTATTGGCCGAGACTGCGAAACATGTTCACTTCTGATACTGACATATGGTGAATTAATATTCGAGAACTAAATAGCTAAATTAGAACTCGACACCTGTTGTGTTTCTTCACTTTGAATCTTTAAAAAATCTTATTGTATAAACATGCAGATGATTTTATATCAATTCATGTTGTTAAATTTAGCTAAACACGTATTTGTCTAAACGTTATATAAAGGAGGTATTAAAGGAATAATTCTCTCTCTATCTCTTGGGCTGGACCTTTGTATTGAATCACTATAAACACTCTTCTCGTGCCAATAACTCCTTTTTCCTTTATATCTGTAACACATAAACTACCTACAGACACCTCCAGTCTGTGACGGACTCCGATCAGCAAAGGTTGATCTTGAAGAACTCATGTGTGTCTTCTAGTTACCCTTTTATCACTTTCAAAGAGCATGATATATGGCACTCTTACAGAGTTGTAAAATGGCTTTTTCAGTGTACAATTTGTAATTTTGAAAGTTACAATTTCTGCTATCAGTATCCCATGAACTGTGTTCTGAGCATGAGTCATTCATGAAAGGTTCCTCACCGCTATTACAGCGAACAAATAATTGGATTTTTTCCACTTTTGACAACCTATATTATCTTTGGCACAATTTTAATAGTGATGTATGAGCATAGGTAAATAGACATGTTGTGCAGGCAGAATGTCACATCTTTAAATCTATCACAACGACAAGGCGTATGATGTCTATCTATCATACTGTCACTTGTCTGGCTTGCTGACTTTGATTTTATATTACATTAATTGCTGTTTTGGCGTCAGTATAGTTTGTTAAGTTTGAATTTTATTAATAAATAACAAATATACAGAAAAATGTTTTTTTTACTGATGCAATTTTAACCAGAGTGAATAGTACTTGATATAGGGGCTCAAAGTGGGGGTGTATACCGAGGTATGCCATACTGTCACTTCTACTACTGATTTAACTGTAACCTGTAAATCTCCATTCACATCTATTATTTTTCATGTTTCCATACTCTCCTCCAAACAACTCTCTTTGGCCACCCTGCATACCATCAGACAAGTGTCCAAGCATCACTAGTTAAGAAATTCAGCTACAGGACAATGGTTGAGATTAATATAGACAATCTGACTATCTTCTCATGTTTATATTATGTTGTGTACTCAATATATAGAAAACTATTTACATACAACTTATACATGTATACTTTTTATATTAAGTATATATATAATATTATAGGGCTTGTGTATTAAGGACTGCACAATTTAAAAAGCAGGTGGGAAATGCTGCCAAATAGATGAATTGTATGTAAACTAAAACATGCTTATTAGTTATATTTTTGTGTTTGCTTTTGTTTCAAATATATAAAAAGGTAGACTATTAAAATATGTAGTACATAGATACACATAGATAAACACTTTATTCAATACTTGCATGATCACAAGGTACAAGCTAAGTCCTTTTTATTTTTATTATACTGTATGGAGCACGGTCTGTCTTCATTCTGGCAGCCTTGCTGCATGAAGGATCCAATACCATGTATGAATTTAAAGCACCATAAGAATGAGTTGCCGAGCAGTTGGGTTTCATTCTGTCTAAAACCACTATTTTATACCTTACTGGGCACAAAGAATTGATTATATTATGGGAGGTATGTAGACAAATGACTCACACACACATACACACTCCCACGAGATGACTTTCAAAGTAAAGCTTTACAATTCATTAAGCTAGTAAATTCTCCATCAAACCACCAAATGTGTTGTTTTCAACTAAAGCGTGTTGCATCCCAGTAGGAATCAAAGATGTGGCAATATTCCTGTGCCTGCTAGAAAAGTAGCAGTAAGCAGACAACAAAAACTTGGTTATTTTCTTCTCTGTCTTCATGTAAGATATACAATCAATCTAATAACCTAGCGGGCTATTTTTTGTTGGTTTATATTCACTGTAGACAGAACAACATTTTTATCTCGGCAAGAAGTTAGAAACACTGTGGCCGTGCCAGAAATCACAGAACAGGATTAATTGAGGTTGGAAACTCTTTTCCCTATGAACACTATTCACATACAGTATACAGGATATAAAAAGTTTGTTTACTCTTTATGTTTTTTAAAGGAAATATAGTAAAACAGCAGCTCCCAAAGTGTGTGGCGAGACGCCGTGAGTAGAGCCGGATTAAGGCATTGGGGACCCGGGGCACTTAAGACCTCTCTTTATCTGTCATCTTAAGACCCTCCCCCCCACTGCAATCCTCTGTGTACCCTCAAAACAAAAAGCTATGAAGAGAGGGTGACCCAGCGCATTTACCCCCTGTGCGTCTTCCTTAATCCTGCTCTGAGCCTGAGGTGCTATAGTGCAGTCCCAGAAGTGCAACAGATCTTAGGTACATCCTGGTCAGGTGATGCAGGAATGGAGGTAGCACTATGTCGCTCTAGGGTCATTGTCTAGGAAGTCTTTGTGCCAAGAAAAACAGGAGGAGGCTCTCAGAAGAAAGAAGAGCAAAATTCAGCAAAGGTAAGTGGTGGGTCTCTGGAGAAACATAGATGGAGTCATATTTTCTATTTTCATTTTTACTTGTAGTAATGCTTTAAAAGTTACAGTGTATAGAAGACCAGTTGTAGAAGTTCTATTTTATTTTAGTTGGATCACATCAAAGGGTTTCACTTACTAAAAAGAGTGGCAAACTATAAAGCAGTAATATGTTATGTGTGTAAACGTGTGCCAGTTTATTCTTCCAAAGAAAAATCTTTGTAAAAAACATAATAGACTTTTTGCATTGAATGTATGTGTATTGTTATTAAAAAGGCTAAATAAGGACTAATATGTCCTAGGACTAGGCACAAAGCTGCAGCTTGTTTTGTTGTTGTATAGCCATGCAAATTCCAAAATCCTGTGTTTGTGGGAGGGCCGATAGCATTTTAATGACCACCATCCATTACTCTCAATATCTAGTTCAAGAGAGTCTATTGGGTGGCCTGAAAATTACTATTCATGGCCAATCAGGCCCTGTATATAAAACTGTTATACAAATTTGCTATACAGAGACATAACAAAATATTCTGGGGTCCAAATCAAAGAACATTTAACACAGAATTGTGTGATCTGGATGGGCTGGGCTTTATCAAGGGCTTTTCAGGGGGAAAAGTATACCGGCCCACTAAGTGCATTGGCCTAAATAAACACAGAAAAGAGAAAATAAAACCATATTGTAGCAAGGAAGTACACATTTAAAATGTACATGTATGTATAGTGTATATGTTTAAACGTATGTATAGGTATCCAGTAAAAAAAAAAAAAAGAATGTACCATTTCTGAATCCAGTCTAATATTTGGAGTGTTGGTCCAATAAGACAACAAATCCCCTTTAAGACTTCACATTGATTGCAAACATGAAATATGAATATACCTGTGTGGAGTTTGATTGTTTCAATTCTTTTAATTAGAATTTCAACAACCATAAAACAAAAGATTAGCTCCAAATGAGAAACGTTAATTTTACCCAATTAAATTTGTTTAGGTTTTTTTCCTGTTTTTTTTTATTAGAAAGGAGTTGCATAATATATATGTTCGTAATTATAAATAAATTATTCATGTGTATCAAGGTTAAGTGAATTTAAGACATCAAATTAAGAATGAACAACCTTGAAGTTCTTCTAGCCCAAAGCATTTTACTTCTTCATGTGCAGAAGAATAACAGTTAAAGCAGAGATTTGTTAGGGCTGATTTTCTACAAGCATAACAGACAGTGAAAGTACATTGTTTGTGTAAATCTTATTAGGCTTTGTCTTCGAAAATTGGTGTTTTACAGAGTCTTAACATATTCCCTAGACTTGTAAACATACTTTGCCTAATAAATGCTTTGGGCCATTTGAATAAATAAGTTAAAGGTATTATTCTGGGAAAATAATTCATTATTGACTATAAAAATCCCTCCTGCTCCACCCTTGTTCATTTTTTTATTCAGTGTTGTTAACAACTTTTTTGGAGGCTTGGGATGCTAACATAAGACTATACAAAGGTTAAGGTATAAATAAAAGAGCTTCTGAGAAGTGAACCTTTTGCCCATAGCAACCAATCCCATTTTATGTTTCATTTTCTAGAATGGAAAATGATAGCCATTATCTGATTGGTTGTCATACTGTAGGGAATATATCATCTTTTCATCTTTCATCAATTACTAATAAAAATACCCTTTGGAAGATCTGTTTTATGTTTCTGATATATTTTAACAAAATGTTGCACAGCTCTCTTAGCTATTAGTAATTATTTATTTCTATTAGTTTTGATATATGATTTCATTTCCAGCATTGTATTGTAGTGTTTCATTACAGTTTTAGCCAATTGTTTTACAGATACATTTACTCTATTATATAACATAATCTACTAGGCAAGTTGGTAAATCATTCTCCCAGAGTGCCATTTTCAGAACTTTCATGGCATTATGCCACCTCATTATGGACTGTGCCATGCTGTACGGCAGTGAGAGAACCTATCAAAACCATTTTATAAGCAATAAAAGCCACTCCCTCCCCACAGCCACTACCAATGCTTCCAGGCAGGAGCTAAAAGATCTCACTGGATCTGTTTTGTAAATATACTGACTATAAGGAATTACATTGGAGAACATACTAAGTACATTGATGGATTTGAGGTGGTATGACCAATATTGTGCTTTTTTTTTTAACTTAAAATAGGTCCAGTCCAATGTTCCCCTGTTTAGATGATGCCTGCAAGATTTATACAGGGGCTAACCATATATAGTAATACTCCTACCCTTACGTAATCAACACGGATGAACATATAACTCCAGACCCAAGAGATTTCTAGACTGATGTCAACCACAAAAGGTATGAGTGACTGTCAAGCCATGTACAAATAAAGCTGCTAATTACCTGGATAGGCTCGGGTGCTCACTGGTGCATAGAGTTACTTTCCTGGACTAAACAATGTCCATGAATGAAACTTTTTTCCACAGGAAAAAAAGGTGTACTGGGAAAATAGGAGGAAATAGGAGACCACACCCATTTTGACAGTGGTTGCAAAAATATAAGTATAAATTAAATATGAGGAGCCTTAAGAAGTTGTTGTGCCAAGACCCAGAATTTCTGCAGCCAGCAATGTTATTCTCTTTCTTCATGAGAGGTAGAAACCACAGCTCCTGTACACAAGGTTGGCCACTGGGTATACATAGCTGTGTAAAGGTGACAATTCAGATCAGAGGACAGAAGATCTGGTTGTGCCCTGAGCCTTACAAGCAGTATAACATGTAATCTGTTATGGAATTTATTTTAGATACCTGATACCTGTTGGGTTTTATATGAGTGGACAGCATTAATGAGATGTGCTTCAGGACACTGTTATGCTTTAGACAAATGTTAGTCTCAAAACACAGCACTCCATCTGTAATGCCTGTGAACTATACAGCTAGGATTATTTCATTAAATTATTAAACATTGCTGGAGGTTCGGGAGAGACAGAGATTGGCTAAACCTGCATTCATTTGACTCTCTACAGGGCGTCAAGAGGATTTAGAAAGTTATAAAAATATTTTTGAATATCTCTACTAGTATAGGCTTATTATGATGTCATCTTTTGGATTAGGAAAAGCTTTTTACTTTGAAATAAAGAAACACTGTCCCTATAACCTACTATTGCCAACATAATGTCACGCTTGGCTGCAAACTGACATAAGTATTTATTTGTAATGTTACCTTTCATTTACTGATTAGCTCACAATCTATCATTCTGAGACTTGGTAGTCATTTTGTCGGAGGACAGGTGAATATAAATCAATGTCATTCTGCTGATTCATTGTCAATCTATCTGTGTCAATGTTAATGACAATGGGTCGTATCCAGATTTAGGAGCCATAGGAGACAAGTGCTTACATAAGGCCCCAATCAGATTGTTCTGCATTTTATGCAGTATAATAAATTCTGTGCGGAATTCCTACATCCATATGCTGGGCGGCATGACGACATGTTACAATTGTTTGGCAGTAACAAGGATTCAATGTGTATGATATGGTGGAAAGTAGGATGCAGTCTGCAATAAGGATCTGGTGCAAAGTCATTGCTATTTCCAGATTTATGTACAAGGAGTTCTGACAGCAGACCCCTACCTGAAACTAGCACTATGTCTTTACTGGAACCCCTTATTTGAACCTCTAGCACATCATTTGTATTTGTATTGGGCACAGTGATGTCATTCATTTTAAATAATTGAAACTCTGATACTTTTTTCCTCCAAATGTATTGATTATATTTTTGTTATAGCATTGTAGTTTTTAGTTGTGTAGCAAAAACATATTGCAGTACCATGTTAGTCAGAAAAATCAATGTGATGTAAAATACTCGTGTTGAAAAGAAATATTTTAGGAGTGATACCTTTATTGGCTAACAATAAAAAATATGTAATTGCAATTCTATCATTTTTCTGGTTAGTCAATAAATGTATTACTCCTATAATGATTTAGAAGTTTGTAGTTTTATAGAATGGCCCCATTTTATGTAATTGTTTTTGTATGTACATCAATTCATTTCAGGAGCGTGACTGCTGAACATGGGTTGTGTGTGTGTGTGTGTGCAATAATTGTGACTGCAACTGGGAGATAATCTGGTTCAGGACAACGTCTGTAGCTAATAGCTAGGAGATGAAGTACCCTAGAAGACGTTAGCTAGGTATAAGTATTTGTTTCCAGATTGAAATATCAATATGAAATCCTCACTGGGCTTTATGCATCTCTGCTGTCTCATGGGGCTTCATGGTAAGGTATTATAGTACTGCACTGCAGTATTGTAAAATGTTCCTGAAAAGAATTTGATCCTGTCAGTCACTTCTGGTCATAGCCGTCTGTCAGGATGAGCTGAGGCTTTTGAAGAGATGCTGAGACATTGCACGGTGGGACACCAGGGGAGAAAAGAATTTTATTTTATTTCTTTTTTGTTTTCTTCACAATGTTTTAGCTGCAGGTAAATGAATAAAAAAGAGTGATAGTGAATAGTAAAACAAATTTGGCTAAGAAAAATATACTTAATAGTTTTATTGCTGTACTATTTAAAGAAATGTTAGTAAACAGCTTTAGAAATGTGTATTAAAACATCTAAATTTACTAAAGTGCAGGAAAGGAAACAGGGAGATGTTGCCCATAGTAACCTCAAAGGGTTGCCGACTTTTAGCTTCTCCCTTCTGGGAGAAATCAAGAATCGGCAGTATAGGGCAAATCACACCCAAAGGCCCGCCCCGGAGTGGGAAACCCTTACTGCTATGAATCATATTACCAATTGGGCTGATTGTACTATAATACTATAATACTGATTACTGACATTAAATTCCTTGTAGATATGTTTTAGTACACATTATTATGGCTGTTTCTTATTAGTTTTAATATTTTGGTGCTTTTTGATCATAACAAGAAAGCTTTCAAATAAGATTTCACATTTTATGACTTATTATTTTATGACTATTATTGTTTATTGGATGATTTTATACCCCAATTTGAATATATTTGCTGTTGGGGTTTCTTGTGACTCAGTTGCTAGCTAATGCAGCTAATAGCTGGATGATAAGGTATGCTAGAAACTGATAGATAGGTAGAGTAACTCCCAGAGAGAGAACTGGATTAAAGTAAGATGCTCATCCTGACTGTCTGTCAATGCTCACATAAAATCTCAGTGATCTGCTGAAGTTTCAATACTCTAGAGTTCTGACCATCAAGTTCTGAACCAATGCTTTGTGAGACAGGTGGCAACTGATAAAACATAAGCAAACTCTAGTGAATGGACATACAAATGAAAGCTATTCCAGCTAGAAAAGTACTTACTTGGGGTTATGTTCTGAAGTTGTATTTGTATTCCTGAATAGTAATGTAAAAGAATTAGATGACACATATATGTGTTTGGATTGTCTATGATCATGATAACCTTATACTGTAGCTTCACATGAACAGACAACGTCACATACGGAGAAGAAAGGTAAGGATGAATCTGGCCACAACTTACATATGTATCTGGTCCCATAAGACTTTGATCTTCAGGAGAGAGGTTTAGTCTACAACTAAACTATGGAATCTACATACACAGATTAGAGATCTGCTACTATAATTGAAACTTATCTGTTGTGTATGGTATAAAATATATTTACTAATTTAACCGGTATTACAATGATAAAAATAAGGGAAACAAGGTAGGCATAGGTCAAAGTGAGGGTAGAATGCTGGGGCCTGACCATCCCTGTAGCGTGACATGACATTGGACATTTCTACTGGTTAGGACAAAAAGAGGGGTAAAAATCGCAGTATTTTTAAGGAATGGATGTTTGCCCTCCATGGTTCCTTTGCCTTTGCCCCCCTCGTTTGAATAGGATGTTCTTTTTGTTGCTTGTTTTTAGATGGGGCAGAGGGCAGTGGCATTAATGGTCAAGGAAACTGCTAACTATATAATGGTGATCACAGCGGCAGTATTTAACTATGAAATGGCTTCATTAAAGTGATTGCCTAGTCTTCGCGCAAAAGGATTGGTTAGCGGTATACTGGCACAGATAATGTGGTTTGATCTGATAACTGCAGCTTGAGAGTTTGGATCAAGTCCATTATACCAATCAGTGCATAATTTAGGCCCACTTAAAAATCGGCATCTACACATTTGTAATATAATGTATGTGCATTCATTGTATTGTATTCTTCTCAAGAGAAATAACATTGAAGCATGCAACTGATAAGTTAAGTTGTAGCAGTTTCCAAGTTTTGTAATAACAACAGATAACTATTACCTGCTGACAGGATTCTACAGCAAAATGAAGTGTAATGCATCTCTCTGAAATTTCCAACTTCCCAAGAGATGATTTCTTACATCTTGCATTATGTGTACTACATAGATTACTCATCCTGCTGCCTCCTACCGCAACCGCTGTTTAGTCTTTAACTCCTTGGCCGATTTATTGTAGAACTTGTAAGCCAAGAGGATTTAAACAATGTGTGGAGAGTGGGTTATTAATATGCACTTGCCATTTTCTGTTGAATTATAGCCTGTCGAAATTAAGTAGCATTTGAATTATTTCCAGACCTATGAATAGGACCTAAAGCGGTACTTAAGAAGATATATCGACCGTATAACAGGGAGGAAGTCATCTACATTCAGAAAGCTTTGAATGTGCGTTAAATATTATTTGCTAGCCACAACTTCCTGACCTCTTAAAAAGAACATCAGTAAAACAATTTAACAAATACTAAAGCTTTGTGCTGTACCCTGTAATTACTACAGGGACTCACAGTACATTATTTTAAAATCTTGCCTATGGGCACATTAATTGACTCATATCAGTTGGCATTGAAGGGTAATTTAAATGGAAGATAATGCACACAGATCAAGGATTAAGCTATTCTGCTGAAAGGAATACTTTATTTCAAATTCCTATGTCCTTTTATTATTGTGCTTCCATTTAAATGTGATTGGTTGGCTAGAATGCCTTTTAATGGAAATTATATATTGGACTATGAACATTTTTTTTTTTTTTTTACAAAAGTTCTAAACAGTTTACAAAAAATAAAAAATAACCAATAGATAAGATATCTTTGTTTCAGTTATAAAGGGTTAGAAATTGGGCAACTGGCATACACTGGTCCCATTATGGAGTCATGCCTATTTCAGTTGTACATTGCAGGCCAATGATATCTATATGTCATTTTTATTTCTTAAATAGTTAGTTTGATACTTTCCTAAAGGATGTGCAGGATCTGTAACATGCGCTGATGTACTTGCACAAGGGTTGGGTAGGTTGTAGACGACTGTAAGGAGCTAGGATTATTTCAACCTTTTGCCTGAAATTTTCTGATAGATGTGAAATAGCATTACGTTATGCATATGTTTTTCATGTAAGGGAATACAGTAAGCAATGAATGACACAGTGTTTACTATGGGATATAACAGGCAGCACAGATACTGTAGCTCATCAGTTAGCGTTGCTACTCCACAGCTGGGTGGAGTTTGTATGTTCTCCACGTGTCTGCTTGGGTTTCCTCCCACACCCCAAAAACATATAATGGGCAGCTGTCAAAATTGTCCCTAGTCTATTTGTATGTGTCATTGTCCTAATGTATCAAATCCCCAATCTCCCTTAGAATGTCAGCTTGCGGGCAGGGTGCCTCCCCACCCACCCATTCTCTCTGTCTGTATTCATGGTGCTGCGGACACTTTGTAGCACCTAATAAATAAGCGTTAATGATAATAATAGACCAGGTGCCGTTGTCGAGTATTGCTGATTCGCACACATCAAACCTGTTAGAGAAAATGGCTCCTGGATGTTTGGGTAACCCATGACATTCCTAATGCTGGGTACACATTATAATGAATATTTTGTCAATCACAAGATAAACGACCCTTTCAGCTGACATCTTTGCCACAGACTGTGGTCATCCATTATTGTTATTAGCTCTTAATATTTCTGATCAACAATGTCTCCTGACAACGATCTTCAAATTCAGTATAAAGCCATCTTGTGTGTAACTGCAGCATATTACCGCAGCAAAGGTTTCTGGGATTGTTTGCAGGCAGGGTCCTGGAGCACCTGCATCGTTTGCAGAAATCTTTCAAATCAGCTGATGCTAAATGTTAAGCTGGCCATACACTATAAGATAAATTGTTCCAATCGAAAGATTTTTCAAGAGTGGGCAAAACTATGTTGAATTACAAGGGAGGCAAATTGAATTAATTGCATCAGTATTACAGGTGAGAGATGATGTTTCCAGCACAAGTGTAATAACAGTGTAACAGTAACGCTGGTCAGTATCTGTGTGCAACATGCAAC
>JABWIB010000147.1:38913-49631 GCA_016617825.1 Platyplectrum ornatum | reverse complement strand
ACACTGACATTCATTTTACCCCCCCTGCAATTCATCATGGTTTTAATAGTCAATACTATGTATTTTATTATGTTCTGGGATCCCCAAGCAAAGACACAGGTTCTAAACCCTTTACAATATCTTCTCTAGGACAAATTTAAGAGGTGGAGGTAAAATAATAGACTTGAATGGGGGAAGCATGCCACCCCTCATACCCGACAGCTTCAGCTGCTGGTAGGTTTGACAGCACTCAGCAGGATATGTGTTGAGCATTGTTTATAAATAGCTTGCCAGCAGCTGACAGCTCAGTGCTGTTTCTCTGGTAGTGCCCGCCCATCATCTCCTCCAACAGCTGGCAATATTATAAAACAGCGCTCAGCATTCAGAGCACCCTGCATCTATTCTAGTTACACCACAGAGTAGTACCTATCTCCTGTGTGATGCTGTGGTGCGTGAAATCAGTACAGCTTGGAAGTTTCACAGAATGATTGCCAAGGTCGGGGATGATAATCTGTGCAGAGATCTGTTGGGGAAAGCAGGAGGTATAGGATGCGGTGGATTCTCATGTGTTCCTGTACGTCGCTGAGCGCTTTTCTCTGACTCCTGTAATTGAAAGCTTGGCTGTCTTTCTCGCTGGCAATTATTGCAAATAGTATGAAAATTGATGCCCATGTTTATTGCCTAATGATTAAATGCCTATTAAACTATTTTATGCACAAATAGCTTGTGGGTGGAAAGCAATGGGAAAAAAATAACTATACAATGATATACAGAAATTACTAGCTGAGTTTAATATAAAACCAGTAATGCCATGATCTAGAAGCTGACATACTGTATCTAAAAATAAATTGGAAAACTTTGTACCATTTCACATATATATATATATATATATATATATATATATATATATATATATATATAGAAGCAAAAAAGACAGGGGGGCGCCGCATAGTGCAGATTGCTTTTTAATTGGACGATTCATAAAAGCATTAAAAGACTAATACCATAAAATTCTCTTGCCAGACTGCGTATCAATATATGTAGATAGAATAAAACGCTGTACTCATCCGCATTCACCAACTAGTCCACTGCGAATCCACTCCGAGGTAGAGTTGCATAGCGTGATGCCGGTAACAGCTTAGCTTCAGACTGGCGGCACTGTTTGAACAGTCTGAAAGCCAAGCTGTTACCGGCATCACGCTATGCAACTCTACCTCGGAGTGGATTCACAGTGGACTAGTTGGTGAATGCGGATGAGTACAGCGTTTTATTCTATCTACATATATTGATACGCAGTCTGGCAAGAGAATTTTATGGTATTAGTCTTTTAATGCTTTTATGAATCGTCCAATTAAAAAGTAATCTGCACTACGTGGTGCCCCCCTGTCTATTTTGCTTCCACATTAGATACACGTCTCCCAGCTGACAAGACTGAGTGACTCGTACATGGGAAGACGCGGTCCACAGGATCTAGTGCCTAGAAGCTGCTTGTAAAAGGAGGACAATCATAAGACTGAGACTCTGGGACTGACTTAAGGTTTTGAGCTCACTCTGTTCTTTTATGTATTGAATGTGTTGTTTATTTTATAAGTTCAAATATATATAAGAGAAAAACTGTATAGATTATAAAGAATTGCTCACTAAAGTTAATTCAGCAAAATATAAAAATGAAACATACTGTAGGGCCATAGAATTTGCTGGCAGAAGAGAGCGACCTGAACATTTTTTCTTATTATACGTGTTTACATTGATTTACTGTAACCTTTATAATTTCTATTTTATTTATAAGCCTCTTGTACCTGGGTAAAATCCTGTGGACCTTAATTATCAACAGTAGGATTTTTACATATATATATATTTATATAAGAGCATAAGAGCCAAATATAACAAGTGAGGTTGTACCAATGAATTATGACTTATATAATTTATTACTTTGCCTCTCTATTTACTATTAATTATTTTCTCTTCTTTCCAGTAAGCTTCCATGTTATAGTAAACAAAATAATCAATTACTTAATTCAGGGACTGGCTGGCAAATAATAGCTATGGGTGCAAGATTTGGATGGGTACACATCATATAGATTATCGCGTTGATTACACAATAAAAGATAGTTATACCCGACATCTTTTCAGTGCGTACTCTCCAAACAACCTGCAGGATCGCTTCAGACAGGCTGTGGTCACTTAATTTGATTTTTAGGAGCTAATATTTATGATCAATGATGTCCGATGTCTGCAGAGAAATTCAGTGTGTACTGACACGCGATCCTCAGACCAACGATTCCCATTGATACATCAGTATAGAGCCACCTGCTGGACGAGTATGTAATTGCAGCATATTACTGCAACAAAGTTTTCTGGGCAGAGATCTTTCAAATCAGCTGATCATCTGCAATATGTAAGATTAGTTCTGATGTGTACCCTGCTTAAACATGAATGCCCACATATAAGCCAATACCTCATTTACTGCAAACCTCTCAAACTATCAGTACTTCTACTGTACTTGGCACAGTATGCCCTAACTCATTTCTAACAACAATAATTTTTTACAGCTGTAAAAAAAAAATGGACAAGATCTGGACCTGTGTACATCCCAAGAGGGGAACACCTCTGCTGCAATCTTAAAGTCCAAGGGTAGTAAATTTCCCTCGTATGCTCAGCACTTCTGTGTCCAAGCCCGTACCTTGTGTTTTACACACCCGCTCTATATAAAATGAGGCCGGTGCGCGAAGGAGAATTTGGAGTATAGAATACATTTTCCTTGCTCACCAAGGACCAGATTCAGACTTTACATACTATTGACTTGCTCACAAGTTGGAAAAACCATGTTGAATTGCAGGAGAGGTAAAATGATTCTTTGCATGCAGGGATAATACTTTATATTTGCATGTTGCACACGTCTACTGACCAGCGTTACTGTTACACTGTTATTATACTTGGGCTAGAAAACATCAACTCTCAACTCTAATACTGTTTGTAACTAATAAAATTTAAGTCCCCTGAAATTTAACATGGTTTTGCCCACTTGTGAGTAAGTTGTGAGTAAGTCAATAGTACGTAAAGTCTGAATCTGGTCCTATGTGTACATGCCGTACACATGGTAGGTTGTCACATCCTTCTGTCATAAACGTCATGTGCACACATATGCAAAACACAAAACAGCAACTCATATGGAAATCTGGATTTCGACCATCGATATAAAGTATGTGGAAATATGGGCAATATCACAACGTAACACTTACTACTATACTACTATATGAAACTTTGCAATCCATAACATGCTAAAGGTAACTTACCATACAGAATGGTAATAAGGGAAACCGGCATGACCAAAATTCCCACCAACATATCAGCCACCGCAAGGGACATGAGAAAAAAGTTTGTTGCATTCTGAAGTTTTTTCTCCAGAGATACAGCCATGATAACAAGGATGTTTCCTCCAATGGTCAAAATAATGATAATCAAAGTCAAGAGGGCAGACCAGTTCTTGTCGAGCGATGGGTGGGATAGGTCTACCTCCTCCGATACATTTACTGCATCCAACGTTGACATATTCTGATTTAAAGTCACATTGCTGTTTATATGCCAGGCCATTAGTCCATTGTGTATACTAATGTCTAGGGTCACAGATACTGTTGTCAGGCCAATTAGCATCCCTGTACCACTGATCGAACTCATCATCTGCAAGTGGCTATTTCCAATTGTGCTTTGGAAAAACATTCAGTTTCAAATAGAGAACTGTGAGCAACGACGCTAAGTATTGTTCACTGTCCGTGAACCAAACTATTTTATCTTCCATAATGTCCCAAGTCTTATTGCTGTGCTGACAGTTAGAAGACAATTGATTTTTGACCCAGAAGGACAAATGTCCCTGCGGTTTCCACTTCATTCTCTGGTCAAGCATTCTGTGAAGAGAAGAAAGATAAATATTTAATGCGTGTTTAGTGTATGTAATATAATGCATCTTGATAAATGTCTAGTACTGTATATACTAGAGTATAAGCCTAGTTTTTCAGCACTTTTTTTGTGCTTAATGTGCCCCTCCTCGGCTTGTATTTAAGTCATTGTCCTGTATGATGTCAATAAGTTATCCCAGTTTTTTTAGGTGAAATGAAGCACCTCGGCTTATATTCGGGTTGGCTTATACTCGAGTATACACGGTAACTCGAATTCTATAGAAAATCAGCGTATATAAAATTTAGTGCATCTGCATACACTGAGGTTGCAATTGAAGTGAGTATATAAGATATATGTTTAAGAAATCATTCATATAGGCAGCCGTCTAGGGCCTTAGGACTCAGGTGGCCCAGCACTGCCAACTCCACAGGGGGTCCCCTGACTCCGCTACTTAACCCCCTCTCTCAAATCCCCCACTGCTGTTGCCAGTCAGGTGCAAGGGATCCTGATTTTCAAGATCAAGACGCCCTGATTGGCTGTGGGCAGGGCCAGACTGGCCCTCTGGCACTTCTGGCAAATGCCAGATGGGTCAGTGGAGTAATGGGCTGCTACCAACTGCTGCTGTAGAGCTTTAGCCATCCACCAATTAGAGTGCTGACAGGCATTCGCTGGCTGGCTGCCGGATAGGAAAAAGAAGAGGATAAGTATTAGCAGCCTGATTGGTAGATAGTTCTAGGCGGGCCTGTGTGCATTAAATGCCAGGGCTGTTTTTAGTCCCAGTCCGGCCCTGGTTGTGGGGCTCATGAGGGGATTGGAGTGTGGGGGTAATTACTGGCAGTAGGGGCCCCCTTCTAATATTTTTGCCTTGTGTCCCGCAAAGCCTATGGCTGCCTCTGACTATACAGGTAGACAAACCTCACCTGTAAAAACAGTTGAGAAGTATGTGAGTTCTATGTGCAAATGTTTTGCCCTTCAGGTAATATAATTAAAACTCATTTGTACTCCTAACATAGCAACATGGCTATGCTTAGTTCTATACTTAAACCAGTTTTGTCCTTACTCTCTATAGACCAATGCACGCAGCCATATGGAAGAGGGGCAAAAGCGCATGCGCCAGATGTGCATGGACGGTTTTCCTTCCAAAATAACCATCGTTCTGTATGGCAAGGGATCCATTTCCTGGGCTGGACCTGTCTCACCGTCCACCTATATTACTCTACATGAACAAGGGAGACATTTATATTAAGCAAATGGGGCAGGTTTGCCTTGATTCCAGAGGACGTACAGACCACTGATCCCCATGGAGAAATTAAGGCAGGGAACTAGCAGTGTAAGAGCTATTACCCCCAGCCTTTACCCCCCTCTCCTGCACGCCTGCACTGCCTGTACAGGTCCACGTGACTCTGAATCCGGTCCAAATTCTTGATCTGCCTTATTGGGTCAATGTATGGTAAGTGCACCCAATACACAGCTGAATGCAGATGGTAGTCTTCTTGGATTACGGAGAATAAATGCTACAATGTTATGACATTACTGGTGGAGAACTGCGTATGTATAAAACATATTATTTATAAATGAATACAAAAAAATATTCATCATCAATGTCCAATAACACTATTCTGTGTACAGTACAATGTACTGGCATTGAGTTTGGTTGCTTTGTGCCCATACTTGCATAGTCATCCAGAGGTATGGTTGTTGCAGTCCGAATAAGACACATGTATATAAGACACATGCAGGATCAGCGCTATTGTCTTGATGAAGAGGTGAGAATCAGTACACTATAGGAACATATTGTAACTATACCAAAAATTGAATAATACAATATATGTAATCATCTAAAAACTGTAACTGGGTGTCACTGGGATTACCCTGTTAGAATTGATTCCTAGTTTACCAGTGAGACACCTGCTATGACCCGAGGATGTTGTTAGCGCAAAGATTGATGGTGAAATCCGTTTCCCTTTCCACTTAGTAAGAATGAGTATAAAAAACAGATATGAAAAAAACAGGTGCGGATCATGTACAAAGCACCACACAAAAGTCAAGAAATAATCATGCCGTGCTAAAGACACTTACACAGACAAAAAAAAAACTTATAAAGGAAATGAAAGTGCTTTAATAGTTTAAGAAGTATTGGTACTTGTAAAACTTCTTGTCAGAGGCAAATGTGTGTGTACTGATTAATGGCAGCAATGAGAATCTCAAGAGCCTATACAGTGAAATATAGCCAAAAATGAACCCGGTTATATGAGGATTCTGTTGACAAGTCTTACAATGGAGATCACAGGATAAAACCTGTTCACATTTAATGAAGATATTTATTTCAAATGTAGTCAATTAATATAATACACGTTTCTATAATAGCTAAAATTATAATTATGATAACAAGTACAGTTATATCACATTTCAAAGCAGCACTTAGATGTAATATATGTAATGAGTTGATTACAGGTAATTTGCATCACCAGAGCCAAGTTTTTCATGTTTCTGCAGAAGAACATTTGGACTGAAAAATGTTCGCATTGGCAGCAACTTTTTCTCATGATTTGTGAATCTCTATTTCACATAAGTAAAAGAAAAGTAACAGAACAGAAAAAAATGTCAACTGTCAATATTCCTACTGCTGAAAGAAAGAAGAAACGCAGTCATAACATCAGGAAACATGGTGAGTCAAAATCATCTGACACAGAGGAACACAGAATTGCCCACCAACTTCTTGTTCAACAGATATGCCAAAAAAAAATTCCAGTATTAAGTTAAACCAAAAAAAGACTTAAGGTCGATTTTCAGATTTGTTTCATTATATTTGAAACCGGATATTTGACAACTTTCTGACAGTTAAATTCAGACAGTGTTGGGTTGAATTTGATTGGGTGGGACAGGGCCGCCAAAAGAAATTCTAGGCCCTGGTAGCAACTTCCTTGGGCCCCCTCATATATATAATAACTATACATTTTTTTCTGTTGGCATGTCATTCCCTTAAATTATTTCCCATTATTGGGGGCATGGCTATTCCCCCTTGAACCCATACTCTAAGCACAAATTTGACACACATGGTTAGCGCATTCAAAGCATCTACAATCTTAAATAAAAAGCACCAATATTTGGAAAAGCATTTTAAAGGTTTTTATTTATTAAATAAATAAAATTTATACTCCATTTAAAAGAAATTAGAATAAATTCTGTTGTATAGAAATACAATTATTGCATTGTATCAGTTAAATCTGAAGGGGGAAATTTACTAAGGTCGAGATGGAATGAAGAGGTTAACTCGCTCAATCTCGCGGCCAGTTAAACTCGCAGATGTGGGGCAAGTTTGAATATTTACTAAGAAAATTGACATGTTGTAGCCGCGAGTTGTACATGTGGATGAGTTTGATCGAGTTTGGGAGACGAGTTTCATCAAACTCGTTATGTTATACTGGCCACTTTAGTACAAGTACAAACTGCGTCTGGAAGTTCATTTTGATGGGGTTTTTTTTTATACTTTCAGACCCGCAGCCATTAGCAGTCAATCTGGAAAAGTGCCAGACACAATAAAAACTGCCCATTTTTAGACTAAAGTCAGGTTTTTTTTTGGAGTGTTACAAGTAGGGAGAGTTGGTTGTTTGGAGAGTGTTTAAAAGAGTTTGGAGACTGCCTTTAGGCTACTGCCTTTAGTGATTTATGACTGTGTGTGTGTGATAGTAATTGTGTCTTTTGTTGTGTAGTGTTTTTTGGGGTGTTTTGATTTTCAATATTCAGTTCAGTATTTTACACCCATCTCTGTTTGTGTACTTGATTGTGTACCCTAAAATTAGGGTATTCCCTGCCTGAGCTGGACATGGTGATGGTCATGGTGTTCCTCAGCTTTTCCTTCACATGTACTGTGTGCAAGCTTAGTAGCCACTGCTATACAGTCTGCACCTAAGACAGCATACACGGTGATAAGGTGAAAGAAGGTGCTGCATAGAAATACTCCTTTTTATATGGTTTGTAATTAACCATTGTTTGCACACAAGAGAGATACCAAACTCTCCTGCAAAAGACACCTCTATTTAAATCTGCGAGTTTCATCAAACTCGATCGCGAGTTTAAGGCTGTGGACTCGCACCTTAGTAAATTTTGAAACTCATATATCTCCCATGTTATAAACACGCTAAGCGAGTTTGAAACCTTAAAACAGAAAGTTTAAGCTAACTCGACCTTTGTAAATTCCAAAAACCTAAAACTCGTCTGTGGGATTAATTCGCATTGGTAGGTTTATGAACTCGACCTTAGTAAATTTCCCCTGAAATGTGTTGAGTTTGTGCAAACATGTAGAAATCTATGTAAGCAGCTCAGGTGTGTAAGCTAATATTCTAGTGAAACAGGTCTGGTTGAACTTACAATATTTTAATTGATTTTCAAAGTTTTAGATCCTATTTGAAGAACTGATTGAATAAACATTTATCCAAAAGTGCAAACATCTCAACGTGAAGCCAGAAGAGAAAAAGACAAGGAAGTCCCGTTACATCTGATCTTGTTTTCTCACACAATGTTCCTCCACAGGCTTACCGTTTCGGTGAATAGTTTTCTTCTGTTATTCTGCACATTTTTGAAGGTAATTAACACAAACTTATTTTCAAGGGTACAGTTTGCCTCTAATCCCAAATGTATCTCTAAATGCCTTTAATTGTATATAAGGTTGCAAAATTTAATTAAGTAGAATAATTATACTACTTACTCTTACAACACCTGTTTTTGAGTTACTTAATTTATTTAGTTTTAATGGTAGTCATCGGCAGATGTGTGTCACAGAAACCCCAGAGGCTTAATGTGGCAAACCGAGCAGAATAGATTTCCTTTATACCATCGTTTAATATTTGAAGTATAGAGTTATGTATTTATGTCATTTTTATTCAGGTACAAAGTTCTCAAAGTTTTCAGTAGATATCTAAAAAGGTACCAATCACGATCTCAAGAAATGTATTATACTGTATGATGAAATTGTCTACAGATAATGGACTGGATCATGGGTTGTGTGGCTGCACTCCAGTCGATCCAATCGATTCAATTGAAACACGCACCACTGGATAGCACCCAGGAAAAAGGAGTATCCCATATGCCTGCTTCAGTCGAAGCTGTAGTCACAGAGTCTCAGTTAGTAGCTGCCAGTATTTCTAAAACAATATTTGTTAATTTTAAATAAAACAAATGTTTCATTATTCGTAGGAAAATGGCCAGCCCATTGCGCTTATACCATCTCTCATTCATTTTACATTTCCTCACCCTTTCATCTTGAATGTAAATAGGCATAATTGCAGGGCTCAAAGTGGGGGCGTATATATTATAGTATGCCATAATGTCACTTCTCTCTTTGATTTAATTGAAAAACTATGAATCTCCATTTACTTCTATTATTTATTATGTTACTGCCACTTCTTAATGTCCATGCCACTTCTTAATGTCCATGCCACTTCTTAATGTCCATGCCGCCACAATTTATACTTCGACTACTGCATAATTGTATAAAAACCACTTTTTTCTCAAATAAAATGACTCCACCTGTAAAATTCATGGGCAAATTTAAAATGAAAGAAGTCTTTTTGTTTCTGAAGAGTGGTAACATTCGTGAAAATAAAATCAGTCACGTAGATGTCTTTAGAAATCTCTATCCTCATGCTCCGCTACACAAGCCCTATAAATTGGTTTCTAGACGTTGCTTTCTGTTCTGCACCTAAACTATAAGAAAAAGTTATCATTTTAAAGCTGCAACATCATTGTTTTTCTTAAACTTTCGTTATTAAAGCTATATGGTGGTATTATCTGTCTAATATTATACTGCAAAATGTATGTTATAATATGTGACAATTAGGGCCGGCACGCCATTAGAAACTCAGGCGGACGCCTAGGACAGCTGCGAGACAGGACTAACAAAACAAATTATTAAAAATAAATAAATAAATTTTTAAAAATGGTGAAAAAAAACCCAGCAAAAATTAAGAACCGGGAGGATGGACAGCACCACTCCACTGTCCTCCTCTGTGGTTTTAAACCGGTGTGACGTCATCACGTCACCTCACTTCTTCATTTGCCAGCAGGGGGCACAGTGCTAGGTCTGCCTAGGGCGCCAGGAGACCTAGCACCGGCCCTGGTGACAATCATTACCCCAGACCGCTAATTCATTGATCTAGCTTAAGAAAATACATCGCTACATCGCTGTCCACGTTTAGGATGTAGCATAGGGCACTCTGTTAGTATCACAGCCACCAGATCACTGATGAATCTGTCGGCAGTTGTGCGTTTATTTGGGGTTATAGTTAATTACTCTCTTAGGGTCTTAAAACCTATAGAGATTTCATGAAAACAACGGCAGAGCATTTCAGAGGAAACAAATACATTTCTTATTAAAATTTCAAAGTGAATCCCAGTTACTGCTCTCTATGTGCCGTGTGCTGTTTTGTTTGTCCTAGTTCCATAAACTCTAATTTAAGTTGGTTGCAAACTTCAAACAATTTTTATAAAGAACAAAGTAAAACCCAACAAACCACATGAATTGTTTAACATAGACTGGTAAAGGATTTCTTGTACATTTCCAGGCTATAAAAAGCCTCTTACTGTGATAGGGTGAGGAAAATGATTTCAATATCACACTTTGCTTATATAAAAAGATCTCCATGGAAGAAAGCCATCTGCTCTAATTCGGTTGGACAGGAAAACATTTTGTTCTTGTACAGTAATAAGCAGAATTTTATGGAAGTATATATATTTTCTATATTTCACTTAGGCGTCACTAGGGTTGTTGTCACAATGGTCGACTATATATATATACAGTATATATATATATATATATATATATATATATATATATATATATA
>JABWIB010000147.1:15577-35501 GCA_016617825.1 Platyplectrum ornatum | reverse complement strand
TATATATATATATATATATATATATATATATATATATATATATATATACACTTAATGTTTCCTATTAATAGTGCAATTAATGTACCCACAATTATTATTTTATATTTATATAAGCCTGTGTGTACATAAAAACAGTATATTATATACATTTATTCATACAGCTTAATCATTTGAAACATTTGAAAGCTGTACCAAATTCAATTTTGTGTTTGGCAAAAATAAATATTCTGTCGCATCAGCCATTATTTTGTCATCTACAACATGCCATGTTTTGCAAGCACTTTAATTTAAAAGACTCTAAAAGAAAACATTGTAATTGCTCTTGTCTTAAAAACTACAGAGCTGCCTTCTGCCAGCAGTTTTCCAAACTCCTCTGCAACGTCTGTCCTGACTTTCTCACGAATGGCATTTTTCAAAACAGACTGACATATTGTGATAATTTGGTGTCCACAAAGAAGACAAATCCGCACGCAGTTCTGCCATCCAGTTACTTTCTCTATTCAGAACATTCGGTCTCTGAACTAAGAATCGTATTTGTTACAAAACTCTCTCTGTATAAATAGAAATCAAACAAAAAAAGAAAGATTACAATTACAAAAAATACATTGCAGACTACCCACTGGATCCAGCCTCTACCCCCCTCCCCATAAATAGGGGCATTTATCAGAATTCTAGGATTGGAACAATCCCACATTATGCAACCACACATGCATAGAATTTCCAATACAGATCTGGATCGTCTTGGCCCAATCTCCTGTACCGGGGTTGTTTCCCATGAGCGGACCGGAGAAGGTGGTATGCAGATGGTTAGCCTTCTAGGAAGGGTAAGGTATGCAGATAGTACAATATGTGCTTTCTATGTGTTTCCTCCATACCATATCCAGATTTCATTACACATACACAAAGTATGCAGCAAAAGTTTTAAAGTCACAATTCCTTGTGAGAAATAGGAGCGACCTCCCCTCACCCACAAGGAAATCTATAATTGTAAGTCTGGATATGATCCTAAATTAGCTGATACCATTAGACCAGGGTTGCAGACACTCCCGCAATATTCAGGGGACTCTTGTGATTTGCATAAATCATGCCCTCTGCCCTACCCCATGCTGCCAAGTTTTGGTTTCTTCTGCGTGGGAGGAACCATAAGTCTGCAACCCTTGCATTAGAGTTCACGGAAAATAGTAAATTAAGCTATACCTTACAGAAAATACTGATATTGTAAATCATTGTACTTGTATTTTGTTTTCTATACGTTCTGTGTGTGGATCTTTTTACTTTATAATGCCCAAAGTCATTTGGTAATTTGGGGTATACAGACGCTCGCTTCAGATTTACCTTAGCATGGTTGTTTTCAGAGTCGCACGTTTCCTACTCTTTTGCTAGTACTCTGGGTCAGCCCTATAATGTTCTCTCCAATTTGCATCAAGGTTCTCCTAAACTTTTACTGTCTGAAACTCTGCATTTTCCTGTGCGCACCTTTAATAGCCATATAGCCGTCGTATATAACCACTTTGACACATTGTTGTGTAATTTGCGGAGCCTGCTTTCTGCATCATAAATGTCAGTCTGATCTAAAGCAGAGAGTGAGCGTCAGATGGAAGTTATTAGTTAGCAGATGCTGAAATGTTGCTCGTATTGGTAGTTTGATTTGTATCTTTGCATGCGGTGACAGGGAGTGTGTAATCCTGGGGAGAAGCAGCATGTCTACTGTCTGCTGATGGCTGTATTGCATACTTAAGCTTTGTTTCACAAGCAGTAAACACAGAATGTGACCTGGACAAATTCACCATGCTTCCCAGCTTTATAATACTGAATATAAACAAAAGCTGAAAAATGTATAAATAAACACACAAGACCTTATCCAAACCTGCACACAAAATCGAACACATCCTGCATTCCTTAAAACCCCACACAACGTATTAAATGATTAGACATGATCCAGAGACGAAAGCAACCGCAACGCTGAGGTTACGTATGAACACAGTATAGGCAAGGACACCAAAGCTATGTTCCCAGCTAGGACAAGCTTGAAATCTAGTCCATCTATACCTTTATACTGCATGGTGAGTCTATCACACCATTCATTGTAAAGGTGTATGGCTGGAGATGAAGAGCATCGTTTACTTACCATTAAGAAGCCTGTTTCATTACGTTACTCATGCTGCTAGTAATGCATGAATAATGCATGAAAGATTAATTTTCTTTTGAGTATGGCGTATTACGCATAAACAACAAAGACCTTTCTGTAAAATACAGATATAATGGAAAGTAATTAAGGAAAGTGGCCATTTAGAAGTCAGTACATTCAACAGTCATTTGGATTTGGGAAAGTGCACACATGTCTTGCACGTGTATGCTTTACCATGCTTATAGCCAACCTTATCTGCATCAGTGTTATACAATATACATTGTATTATATTACATTACAAGACTAAATCATTGAAGGATGTTATTATTTCTCTTGAAATAGCAATATTAATGAAAAAATGTAACTGTTTGCACTGTTACATTTTAATGTCCTAAATGTATATGCTTCAGAGGGTTCATTTACTTACTCTAGATTGCTTTATAATAGGCTTACATTCTCCACTAAAGGCCCATGCCTTAAGCATTGATTCATTGCTGCATTAAGACTGACATGTTATTTTCTTATATTTATTAACACAAAACATTTAATGTACAACTGAAGATTTAGCTTTTGGCTTTTCTGAAGTGAACATATCCACCAGTAAAGTCTGGATTATGACTTATATGAACAAGCGGTAGGACAACCCAGGGTTAAGAATCCCAAAAGGATTCTAAATTATATATATATATATATATATATATATATATATATATATGTATTTAACTCCCTTTACTTTTTTCATAGACTTGCTGGTAATGTTGTGTTTATGCTGCTTTCTTCTTGTGTTTCCATGTTTTCTTTACTACAGGTTGTCATGCTTATGATTGTCTCCTGTAGGTGTCATAGGAATAGACAGTTCACTGTGTCTATTGTGCGGTTCATTTCTTTGGTGAGGCATGGAATTTTCTCCCTTAGCCAGTGATACTGGTTTGGTCACATATGTAGGCTGCATTAGCAATGAGTTTTTTTCTTATGAGCAGAACCAGGTCATTGGGTTATTTTGGGAGCATGTGTCATCTATCTCAGGCTGTATAGGATAACAGGCCCTCACTACTTTGTCACTGATCTAAGGAAATTCCTAGCCATTTGGGTCTGCGCTGCCTTCTTCCATCACCACCAACAGCCCCTCTGCTGGATCGAATAAAGCTGCAAAATAGTTTGAAACAGAGGACGTCATGATCTGGTTTTTAGAAATCCCTAATTTTAAAAGATCAACACTGTCGCATTGGCTGCCAAACATTGCAATGTATACTGAAATGTATGTTGTGATCTTCAGAGCTTCTGCATAGTGCCACCTTGTGGACAAGCATGTCATTGCAGTATACCATTGCCGCAAAGGTTTATGGGTAATAATTTTAGGTAGTAGTAATGATCTTCAGTAAACAAAAAACTGGTCCTTAATATCTTAATAAATCATATTGCACTTTAAGAGGTATTAATGTTTTTTGTGGAGGAACAAATGCTGTGTGTGCACCCCCTCCCCCCAGTCCACCTTGTCATTCAACATTGCTTTGCCAAGTTCACTAAATATAAGGTATTGTTATGGTTTGAGAAATACCTTTGAGAGCATATTGCATATTGGAACACTGCTAAATTTATGTTTTACTCTCATGCAAACATTTTCCATGCTTGATAGAGATGGCAGAGCTGTGGAGATTAATGGTTATTATTCTTCCCTCCACCTTCTGCACTTGTGACAGTTTTCATACATCTTGCGTTGGAAAGTGAACTAAAGGCTGACTTGCTCCATTGTACATTAAAAATGTTCTTATTGTACAGATCAAATATAACGTATTATTAATTCATGGATTCATAAGGTTGTCCAAAATGAAATATTTTGCCCAGAACAGAATTGGATTTTACTGTCTCTGACTATTTCCTTGATGTTGTACAGCCTGGCTGTGTACATGCACCTATAAGTCATTCCAAATTCCTTCCCTGGGTGAGTGATGTGCTGCATTGTATACAATTAGATTATTAGAGCAGACATTTCAGGGAAGGAGATGTTCTTTAATGTATATTAAATATGTGGGCACAAGCCAATCATTTGTAAAGGGTAAGTGTTAACGCAATTTTGAAAACAGGATTAATATGATTGAGCCGTGATATTCTTACCTAGCGTTCTAACACAAAAGAGCAACATTTTGAAATGTCTTCAAGGTTTAATAAAACAATGCCTGAAAATAACATAAGCATTTTAATA
This sequence comes from Platyplectrum ornatum, assembly GCA_016617825.1. NCBI lineage: Eukaryota > Metazoa > Chordata > Amphibia > Anura > Limnodynastidae > Platyplectrum > Platyplectrum ornatum. The sequence continues at coordinate 31,170 of JABWIB010000147.1, read as the reverse complement.
ATAAGGACTTTTTGCACGTACAGTATTTCCAGGGCTGGAGCACCCATGAGGTGTCTTTGGGCGGGCCCTTATAACGGGTGGCTGGCCAAGTGGACAGGTGGCAAAATCATAAAAAAATGTCAATTATGCTGGGTACACATCAGAAAATCAGATAATCTTTCCAAACCAACAGATAAATTACCCTTTCAGCAGATATCTGTTAGATGTGTGCTCACAAAACATGCCGCAGGATCGTTTCAGTCTGTGATCATTTGAAAAGATTGTTAGGAGTTCCTAATATTATTGATCAACGATGTCACGATGTCTGCAGAAAACTGCAGTGTGTACTGTGCACACGATCCTCCCATTGAAAATGAAGTAGAGCGCCATTTGGTGGATGAGTGTGTTATTGTAGCCTATTACAGCAGCAGAGCATTGTGGGATTGTAAAAACACTGCACAATGTTAGTAGTGGTTTTTCAGTTGATCAGCTGATCGTATGGAAACATCACCATAGTGCTGATGTGTACCCAGCTTAAACGTCCCCGACCATTTCAAAGTGATGTGACTTATGCCAGCTGGACCGGGGAGGGTCAGTGTTAGGTCTCACTTAGCACTGGCCCTAAGTATTTCATGCTGGTAAAAACACACATATACCTGTACTGTATTATAATCACTTGTCCACAAACCAACCAGTTAGCTTCCCAAGGTAAGTATTCTCCACTGATATTAACTACTTCAGTTGTGCACTCAGTAGAAGTAGTGAGGTCTTCATTGCGGCATGTTTGGTTTATCATAGTATATAGTAAAGAACTTGTTAGACAACAAAAGTATATTCGATTTCCATAGATTCTGCATAACCATTGAGCGTTCTATAAATGTAGTGACTGATCCTGCTATACATATCATGTCCAACAGTACAACAAGTCCAGCAAAATATGCCCCTCTTGACATTTGACCCCAGATTAATGGCCAATTATTTGATTAAAGTGCAAATGGTGAAATAATATGACATGAGGATCAAATAAAAGGAAATGATGCTCTGTATCGAAGAAGATGATGAGGTTACAAACTAAGAGTGGAAAAGTAGGCGAATAAGATAATATGTGATTGCAATAATGTGAAATAGGATTAATATGAGACAAAAATATCCCCCGACAGACTCAGAGGAATGTGATATTGGTTATTACAGCATCATCCCCCTTTCTTAATTATGGGCCGTATAAAAAACATTCCATTCTCCATAATTGTGTTTAAACTGTTCCTATAATGTGGTGTCTTAATATGGGTGATAATTTGTGTGCAATAGAAAACTGTATTATGGGGCATATAGACTGTATGTCCATAATAAGCTGTTTAACCCCCTATATTGTAAACATTTACATATTATTTTATTTCATCTTTTTAGATTATTGTATTATTATTGTAATATATTAACACATACTTTGTTGACTGCTTTATTCAGCCATGTTCACAGCACGATCAATACAGCAGAAAAATGGTGTCACAATCTGTAATTAGCACCGATGGTTATTTGAGCCAAAAGACATTCTGTTCCATCTACTGTAGCCAATACATAAGTATTTAACAAAACCAGCATGATCCTCACAGCATACAGACTGGAGAACTCAGCAGACGCACGTGCTAAGGGAGAGCCATGGGGCCCTGCCATCTCACCTTCCTTTCTCCTGATGCCACTGAGGTTCATGGCCCTGGATAAAATATTTACTAATGACTGGTTGTGCGATGGAATATTCAATAACGTGTAGCATAGCATTAACCTAGAACTCCTCGAACCAGCAGATTAAAAACTATTTCTTCTTCAGTTTAATTCACTTTACTGGTATCTTAGCAGGCAATTTACTGGAATGGCTGTAATGGTTTGCAGATAAACCGTAAAATCTATAGTCAAAGGAACCAAAGTACATTTTCACTGTAAATAAAGACACAGGATCGGATCCAGATATGAGTGGGAAGAGGGCGGAACTCCATTAGGTAGCAGCTGCCCACTACCGTATCACCGCCATGACTGTCCCGGAAAATCTCCCAGACGTAAGCTGGGGGGGTGATGTAATGAACGTACTAAATTACTGCCCCAGCCCCGATTGTTACTATGGGCCAGATTCAGCTTTTCATTCTCATGACTTTTACACTCTCATGGGCAAAACCATGTTGAATTGCAGGGGAGGTAAATTTAATTAGTTGCAATCAGCATAACAAGTGACAGCTGATGTTTCCTAGTCCTAGTCTAATAACAGTGTAACAGTAATGCTGGTCAGTATCTGTGTGCAACATGCAACAATAAAGTATTCTCCCTGCATGCAAACACTGACATTCATTTTACCTCCCCTGCAATTCAACATGGTTTTGTCAATGAGAGTGTAACTCATGAGTGTAAAGCTGGCCATACACTATAAGATAAATTGTTCCAATCTAAAGATTTTTTCAAGAGTGGGTAAAACCATGATGAATTGCAGGGGAGACGAATTAATTGCAATCAGTATAACAGGTGACACAGTTACACTGTTATTAGATTTGGACTGGGAACATCATCTGACACCTGTAATACTGATTGCAATTAATTCGTCTCCCCTGCAATTCATCATGGTTTTCCCCACTCTTGAAAAAATCTTTAGATTGGAACAATTTATCTTATAGTGTATGGGCAGCTTAAGTCATGAGAGTGAAAAGCTGAATCCAGCCCTATGACATCAAGCGCCTACCAACCTTAGTAAAGGTAGTTGCAGGGTGCAAACCATACCCTCCAACCCCACCCCCACCATTCTACCGAGAGAGAGAGAAAAGTTGGCAACAGGGACCTTCACCATCAGCACCATAACTTTTATACACTGGCCCCAGTAAAAAGGAGGTCAGTACAACTCATCATATGCAACCAGGGCCGGACCGGCCATCTGGAACTTCTGGCAAATGCCAGATGGGCCACTAGAGTAATGGGCTGCTACCAAGTGCTGCTTATATACATGTGTGCCTGTGTGCATTAAATGTCAGGACTGCTTTTTAGCCCCAGTCCGGCCCTGTATGCAACACATACATCTGTTTCTGTCCAGAAATACTAGGTTATATACACACACATATATTTCAATTAATCAAATATCTTATATACATACTCCAGATGCAAAGGATGTTGGGTTTTATATGGAAGTACTGTGCCTATATTCTTCTTCCAGGAACAGTTCATGAGAATGTATTCATATGTACCTGGGATGTTGAAAGAATATTTAATTATGTAAAAGTGGTTCTAAAATTACCAGTATTCTTAGAAACATTTTGTGTAATTACACTTGTGCGCTGAAGGGCAATCCTACAAAATTATATAGCACAACAGCTGAAGTAACACAACCAATAACAAACAGGAGATTAGATGCCAGAGGAAACGGCGGCACAGTTATAACATCTTCTCTATCTGTTACAGCTGCATGCTCCAAAATCTTTTGAAAATGATGTTTTATATTCTGTTCTGCACTTGGAGTGTGATACTAGCCTATGACTTCATACCCTGGTGGATGATTACCACTCATTGGCAGGGGCTAGCTGGTAAATTTTGGCCTGGGGGACAAGCTGACAGAATAGAATTAGCAGTCAATCCTTCCATTCTGTTTGTTGGTATATGTTTAATATATACAATATATATATATATATATATATATATATATATATATATATATATATATATATACCAGAGGAGGGAGGCAGCCATGGAACCGACATTTCTCCATGACCCCTGCAGCTGGAGGTAACGTCACAGGGGCGTTCCAAATTGGTTGATGTTGGGCACACATGAGCCGGTCTCCTGATCGACACGTGCGGCCAATCAAAGCAACCACTGGATGGCTTCCAGGCTTATGTGAGGCCGTGGCCCTGATCCACCGATACAACTTCGGCCCAGGTGGCATCTGGCACCCTGTCACCTGCACCAGCCACCCCTGCTCATTGGGGTTCGATCGCTGATAGCATGACAGTTAAGAAGCAATAGTCCATGTTTCTGTATCAGTTGGGTACTCCATAGGTAACATAGTCATATAATAACATAGAGGTTGAAAAAAGACATCAGTCCATCAAGTTCAACCTATTTTTAATCTTCTTTGATCCTAATTTTATAATTGAAGTTGTTCAAGGTAATAGAGCATAATGAAGGAATGGTGCTACAGTATATCAATCTGTGTTTTAGACATTGGTTAAGTTTTGAACCCTAGGCCACCTACTTTGCATACTAATAGTTCTGCTCATATTATAAACATATACAAATGAACATTTTATAACAATTATGTGGGACAATGCATTTTGCTCTGTAATTCTATCAATTGTATATTTTACCCAAAGGAAAAATATTATTAATATTAATATTATTATTGCTTAATCAATATCTTAATTTAACTTTTTATCATAAGGATCAATAATAAATAGGAGAAACTTTCATATCATTTTATAATTCATGATTATGTTTAAAATAGTCAGACTGTGTAGCCAAGTAAAGAATATATCGGGTAAGTTGCATTTTAGGTACGGTAGCTTTGAAATAGCCTCTTTATTTAGATGTTATTAAATGTGACTTCTCATTTGCACCTAAGGTTACAAATCCATCACAAGGTGTTTGAAAGGGATATAAATTTTGTCCAGCTCTTTCAACTAGTCGGGTAATACAAGTCTCAGGGGCTCGAGTGCTTAGAAGCAAAGGGATAAATCTTAGTCATATACAGGCAGTGAGGTTAGGCAGCCAGTGCTAGCACGCGCTCCAATTTCTCTTATAGTTGCTGACAAAACTGATTTTAAACAAATTCTTCACTCGAAAGCACTAACTCCACATAGACATAGACATGTGTCATAATGTTTAATGATAAAATACTATTTTCCCACAGAACAGCATATGGTATCGTCATGCTGGGCCACAGGTTGGTGGATGCAAGCAGCTAAGTAGTGTCCGTGATGGGGTGTGCAGATTGCAAATCAGTTTAATTACAAATATTTAAATGATTAAGAAATAAATGACTCTCCATATGTGCTATGGCTGCAACTAACAACTAAGAAATATGTAAAACAAAAAAACCCAACATAATATGAAATACAGTGGTTAGTACAGGAGGGACGTGTATGGATACTTTTCCTGCATGCCATGTATCCTATGTACATTGCCTAATAGTATACCATGCTTGCATATGCAGTGCAACAAATATCACAGCTTGGCAGTATACATATCTAGAAGTCTGTTCTCCTGGTATCTGATATCAATATAAAATCATGTTATCCCGTTCACAATGGACCGGATCCAGACTTCCGTACATAGGGTACACATGAGAAGATACTTACATGTTGCAGACGAGCAGCTGATTTGAAAGATCTCTGCTAGTGATCTGCAGCTGCATAAGATCCCTGTGTGTAAATAATCCCAGAAACCTTTCCTGCAGTAATATGCTGCAATTACATACTAGTCTATGTGACAATGTGAATTGTTGCTTAATGTGAATTAGTTGTTCTGCAGACATCAAATATCAATAATCAGAAATATTAAGAGCTTGTTTAATCAAACAACCACAGACTGTCTGAAACTATTCTGTATCATCTTTGGAGAGTACACACTGAATCGATGTGTATATGTGATTGACAAGGTAATCTTTCTGATTTGTATTTATGATGATGCATGTATTATTAGGCACAGTGGGCTTCTCTATGAAGTTCCGTGTAGCTCTGGACGGAGACAGGTCTTCAGGGAACACTTAAGGTAGGACTATATCAGTATAAATAATGCCTGTGTCTGCCTGTGAGAGTGCAGTGTCCTCCAATGAGTGGACTTTAAGACCACGGGGTGTATGGAGTAAGCCTGGAGACCTGTTTTTGTCCTTCCTGAGACATATCTCTTCAAATACTTTTCATTTTTTTCTTACAGAATTTCACTAATAAAATTGTAAAATGGGCAATTAAAATTGCAATTAATGGCTGTATAAAAGTGTTTGATAGATTTGCTAAACCTTCATTTATTGCCTGTTAAATTATGAAGTTTGATAATTAAAAGACGTGATACCATAGTTTGGCAGTAGCTTTTAATTATGCCATTAATAACATTTAATTAAGATTTTTTTTAAAAAAACTTAAAAACTTAAATCCCACATAACAAATAAATATATATAATCAGAAATAATGGTACTATAAATCAGAGCTCGAAATGGGGGTGTATATGGGGTATGTCATACCGTCACTTCTCCAACAGACTTAATTAAAATACTATAAATTCTATTCATTTGTATTATTTTGTTATCTTTTCATACCCCCACTTTTATACTTCGACTTCTGCTATAAATGAGACAACCATCATCAACCAGAAGCATTTTACACCTCTATTATAATATGCCTTTAGCAAGCCACAGATTTCCGATATGCAGAGGGTTCATAACGCGCACTCGGAACCCAAGACTATGAATCACTGTTCAGAGGGAAAATAGTTACAGCTCTAATCTGGATCACTGATGTTACTGTGTAATAGTTTTTGTCCTTTTTAGGACAGGTTGTGTGTTTAAAGAGTTAAAACGAGTAGCATCCAGTACTAGTAGCATCCACAGGCAACTATTGCAAGTATCCAACCAAATTTCATAAAGGGGAGTAAAGGGTGGATGTTTAGCTTTGCTGGTGGGAAATGTACACAGACGGGTTTCACCATCCACCTTTATCAAAGTGGTTTCCAATGGAAGTAGCCGAGTTTCTGTTAAATACAGATGACAGAGCTGACAATGGAACCAGAACACAAGAGATACCTCTATAGGGAGTTAAGCCTGAATGACATTGTACAGTAAGGGCTGCAGATGTTTATTGTAGATCTTCTCTATGTGCAATTATTCAGCAGATTGATAAGGGAGTAAAACTTAATGTAGTATTCAGAACATGTAAGTGGCCAATTGTGTGTGCATTAAGAAAATGTAATCCTTACTTGGGTACAGAAAAATCTAACTACATCAGAATCAGGCCCACTGTCATTAACAGTACTTACATCAGGGATTGGACAGGTGGGATCACAAATATGTAAAATAAATAATTTAAGTATTTTTTTACTGACCATGGGTCATAAATGACAAAAGCAATTTACTCAATTTACTAATGGTTGAGTTTGGATTCTCGCATTTGCGTGGCGTATTTTTTGGTGAGAATCAATTTTAGGGTGAGTTTTATATTCACTATTGGGCCTAAATTCACTAAGCGGAGAGTTTGCTGGTGAATTTGAAAGGTGGTGAAGTTGCCCATAGCAACCAATCAGATTCGAGCTCACATTCTCCAGTATGCAAAATTAAACTGAGAACTTGAATCTGATTGGTTGCTATGGGCAACTTCACCACCTTTCAAATTCACCAGCAAACTCTCCGCTTAGTGAATTTAGGCCTTGGTCGTGTTTCTAAATTCTCACCTGTATAAAACACGCTCATGTAAACTCGCCAGGGTGAGTTTTTCCATTACTCACATACAGTTGATAGTATTTAACTGGGTGAGAACAGAAACTCGCCAGGTTGAGAAAATTGTAAACTCACTATAAAACTCACCATAAGCCAGAACTCGCTTGTGATAAAAAAACACGCCAAAAAACCCGACCAATACTGAATACAATATAATCTCACCCAAAAAACGCGCCACAAAAAACAAGCGAGTCACAGCGAGAAATTCTCACCACAAAACTCGACCTTTAGTAAATTTCCCCCATTGACTGTACTTGACCCAAATGCCCATGGGTCACAAGGGGCTTTATACTTGTAAAACATGCTAATATGCTTTCAAACCATGATGTCAGTAACTCTAAAGCATTTAAGTTCCAACAGTAACAGCTAGATGATAGATAACCACTATCAATGGTAGGACAAGCTGTGTCACATAGTGCCGCATCTGTATTCGTATAAGCAGGCGTATATTGCCCTTTTTGTCAGGCTGGCTGTTAGTTTTTAGTAAACGGAGTTCTTAGTTTCTAATAACTCACCTGTCTATAAGGAGTAGTTCTGAGTATCTCACCCTTACTGAGGTCTTAATAGTGTATTTAATTATGTGCTTTACACCACATCTCTTGGTAGATGGTTTATCTCTCTATTACACACAGAGGTCTAGCCTACACTCTATGCCCTTTAAAATCTGTAGTCTATAACATCTACTATTGAAGTCACTGTTAAGGTTGTTAAAAAGGTAATCCATTTTCATGATGGCATTATAGATTTGGTTGTAGCATGTGGCTTGTAAAAAAAAAAAATTCAATATTTCATTTATGAGGTTTATGATGGATGGAAACCATCACACACACTTCAGTGCTCTTTATCCTAAGCTGTGACATATCGATATGTACATATCATTACACATAATGTAAGCCGTTGTTTCTAGAGGATCACTTTGAGAAATGGCACTGATCATTATGGTTTATGTTCAGAGGCTGTGACGTGTATGGGGGACTGATTTCATGCGTGAGACATAATTCAGACTTTAAAACCCACAAGGTCTGACTAGGTATTCACAGGCACAGCATTGCATGGCCACGAATATTTAAAACACATCACCCACATTGTGCAGTCCATGTTTATCTCACAATGTGGGTGATACAAAAATGTTAATTGAAATAGTTGGTTTTAACTGAACCTATTGGACGTGATAACTGTGATGCAGCCGTCACATAACTGGACCTTAATAATAAGAATAATAATGGAACAAGGACCATTTCTGCAACCATACTGTGTTAGAAACTATTCAATAGACGTTCAAGTAAATATAACTGAAAAATAAATGAAATAGACACAGTAATTTGGATATGTAAACAATTGTCTTATAGGATAAAATAACTTTATATTTTATCGTGAGATCAGCATACAAAAAACGCTACATCTGTAGTGCAGAATAAACCATAGGATGGTAGCATCATACCACTTTTTACTAGCTATGATGTATAACTTCACCTCTTGTACACTTGACATCAGATGACTTTAAAAGCTTTTCAAGGATCTCTTACTGCGGTATATGACACGACGGAAGCTTAGCTGCTGATTGCTGATGCAGTATTTGATCTTGATGCCTTTTTGATGTCCTTACCCACTAAAATGGCCATTATATGTCTAATTTCCACAAATAGCACAGGTTTGCTAGTGATTAGGTAAACAGCTATGTCTGATATGAAGGAAAATGTGCAACCACATCCAGACTTCCTATTAGTGGACAATTTACAAAACTGCAGGATTGGAAAAGGGAGGATGTTGCCCATAGCAACCAATTTAATTCAAGATCTCATTTTACATACTGGAGAATGGGAGCTCATGTTGCTATGGACAACATCCCCATTTTTCCAATCCAGCAGTTTAGTAAATTTAGGCCCTGATCTCCCTTTTTGAAATCTGCATATTCGCACATACCTGAGTACCCGATTCAGAGTGTAATCTGCTAGATCCACACTTCTTTTAGTGTTTTTGCGAGTTGTAGTGACTAGAATTGGATGTGGTTCACCGATATGAAAAGCCCCTTTCTAGGCACAAGTCAACCAGGATGGGTGAAGCAATTAATAATATACATAGAATAATACATGAATGTCCATCTCTGATCTGGCCATGACTACTGAGAAAGTGTTATCCACAAACTCAGTTACTTACAAGTAAAGCAGATTTGTGATTTTATTTTACATCACAATTTGCTGACAAGACTAAATCTATTAAAGCATTAAGTATATTAAAATATCCAGCCAGAAAAGACTGAGAAGCACAGCCAAACCTTAATTGTTGTAATGCTGTCACTACTTCTGTTCTACAACAAGCCGACAAATTTTTACCACTAACACCTTCAGCTATAATTATATTATGTATCCGGGGTAAGCCACACTTACAGAGCTTCTATCCTGCCTGGTAGTTTGGTCATTCCATATAGTTTTTATATACCATTATTATCTGGATCCAGTTCAATATAATCAATTAGAAAGTATATTGTTATCCAATTGTGACACCAGGACCCAGGACGACAACCTCAGTGATGCCATACAGTCTTTGAGTTGGATGCGTCCAGAAACATTTGGAGTAATGATGCCCCAACCTGGCACCGACCGAAACCAGTATAGGAGGGGAGGGCGAGGAGACCCACCCCGCGCCAAGACCCTTTTAAACATTCCCTCCCTAGCCCAATTAGAACACAATGTTTGCAGGAATACGTATTCCGGGACTGGGGTTCCTAGAGGAAATCCCTGGCTCTGACTTAAATGTTACAAGAGAAACAAGGCGCTATACATAATACTTTGTCATATCCAGTTCACAATCAACTTTACCTGGGACAGTGCACAATGATTATAAAGATCAAATGTCAGATGCCTTCCCCAACTCCTCGGTATTGGGCAGCGCCCATGGGGAGACGAACTGGGCCCTCTCCTGATCTTCTTCAGTCTCCATGCTGCGGTCGGTTTGTAATGGTGAAATAGTTAAAACCGATAGTGTAATAATAAGAAAAGTGATTAAAACGAAAAGAAGAATGATCTTAGATTTATGTAGATTCCTCTGACCTTTAGTAAATTTCCCCCTTTATCTTATTACAGATATCCTGAGTGCACCTATTGTAACGCTCACCTACAGGAGGGTTCATATTTACTAGCAGGGAGATTGAAAAATGGGGATGTTGCCCATAGCAACCAACAAATGTAAAATTAAACTGGGAGGTTGAATCTGATTGGTTGCTATGGGCAACATCCCCAATTTTTATCTCCTTAGCAAATTTAGGCCCAGGTGCCTTGACACTGGACAGGCGAGCTTAACCCAGTATAGTTATATCGTAATCTAAGCTTATCTACATCGTAATCTAAGACCTCCTACTTACATTGACACATAAAACAGGATCCAGACTTAGTAATGTAAAGGGATGTACGCAAGTCAATTGCAAAGAACAATTTAGCTAAATAGCCAACAAAGGTGTATTTTGTTTCCATGCCAGGGCTGCAGCGGTGCCCCTCTGCTCATATGAAATGTCATGCCACCTCTGTTTGCTTTTTATCAGTACATAGCAGTGCAGCCAGCCAACACAAATCAAAATACGAAGCGGCCCCCGAAGCTCTCAGCAGAGGGACATCGCTACACATCTTGCCGTATCGGCACTCTCTGGCCTGGTGCTTGCACTGGAAGGAAGCCAAGGCATTGTTTAGGATGAGAGCAATTTATTATTTGTGAAGTACGGATATTATGTGGGCTTGCACGCTCGCACAACTGACATATGTCAGAGCGAGTAATAAGTATTCCAGTCACAATCCCATTCTTGGAAGTTCATTTCATTTCAACATAACGGTTAATGCCAAGGACAGGTGGATATTATATCGCTAACTCCTTCAGGACAGTTTAGAAGTTTTTAGAAGCTTTGATGAAACATGTCTAGTCTGGAAGAAAAGATAAACTCCAGAGAATGCCAATCTATTATGCACATGCTGCTTAATATGTCTGTAAGGACTGTAGCGTAGCTTACTATGCTGAGAGATTTACCAAGCAGGGAAGTAGAAGATTAAATGAAATCCAAATAGCAAAACAAAATACATACACAATGATCAGAAAAATAATGTCAGTTACATTCCATCAGCTACAACAAACGCTATCATTTAAATCTAAATAACTCCACATTGNATACTGGTAATAGCCATCTCAGCAAATGTGAGAATATAGAAATAGTGGGGATGCATAAACCCAGTGGTGGAATTCAGCCAGTTCTCACCGGTTCTGCAGAACCTATGCATAATATAGGTATCGGTTCGTAGAACCGCTTGTTAATGGGTAGAGATGTGTGGGCTTGGTTTAATGAAAACCAATAGAGCGGGATAGACCATGCACAAGATAGGGGAAACACCATGGACAATACAGGGGGTTACATTGAGGTTAGCATTATGGTATTCCCTAGAACAATTCAATATTGGCCCGATCGCTGCGGGAAAAGGGCGGGACTTTGGTGGAATCGGGACGGGGCTTAAGAGGAGCCGCGGGACATAGAACCTGTTGTTAATATATTTGAATCCACTGTATAAACCACTAAAAACCAACACACTTCCTGATTGGCGCCATAGAGAGTTTATGACTGAGAGAAAAGTATTTTTTATTTAATATTTTCTATTTTGAATAAATCAAATTTTCACAATTTACAATATATGTGTATCAGGTGTGAGTGTATTGGTAGTTGTAATTCAGTGTAGTTTTAGTTTGCTCTACTGCGTTTTTATATTTATTTATAGATGCTTTTCCATGGAGGAGATGGCGAATGTGCGTCGATGCATGTTTTTTAAATACTTTAAAGAATGCAAACATGTATACTCTGCTGCATTACACTTCCATCCAGCTACTGACTGATCTCCATATGGATATGAGGCATTTTTATTTTTCAGAAGTGTCTGGATTTCTGGTGACTGTACCAAGACTAAGCAGTTCTTTTGTTTTAGGGGCAGGGCTTGTGCAGTGTTCGTTGGGGCTATGGTGGAGATAGGGCTAGGTTGGGGCTGTCTTGGTTTCTTCTTGTGAAGTGTTTGGAGCTACAGGTGAAACCCAGAAAATAAGAATGTTTATTTCATTAATTCTGTTTAAAAGGTGAAATTAATATATTTTATAGACCAGGGCTCAAAGTAGGGGTTTATACAGGGGTATGCCATACCGGCACTTCTCCCAGCGCTGTAATTGAAAAACTACAAATCTCCATTGACTTCTATTATATTCTATGTTTCCATACCGCCACTTCTAAATGTCCATACCNNCACTTCTAAATTTCCACTGATATAGACTCATTAAATGCAAAGTGGGATATCCCAATACTTTATTTGTGTTCATTTGGTTGATTATGGCTTACAGCTTATGAAAACCCCAAAATCTAAATCTCACAAAACTTGAATCATTTGAAAAGGTTCAATATTATCAAAGAGTCACAATCTAATCAGCAAATAATTTCCAAACATCTGCAAAGTGTTTCTGAGCCTTTACATGGTCTCTAAGTTTGGATCAGTAGAATTCACAATAATGGCGAGACTGCTGGCCTGACAATTGTGCAGAAAAGCATCATTGACCCCTCCACAAGAAGGGACAGCAAAAGAGGTTAGAAGTTCTCAAAGTGCTGTATCAAAGCAGATTAATAAAGTTATGTGGAAGGGCAAAGTGTGGTAGACTGAAGCTGGAGTTAGAGCATCAAGAGCCACCACACACAGATAGATCCTGGACATGGTCTTCAAGTGTCGTATTTCTTTTGTCGAACTGCTCCTGAACAACATCAAAAGCTTCTTACCTGGGCTAAAGAAAGAAAGAACTGGTCTGTTGCTCAGTGGTCCAATGTCTGCTTTTTTGATGAGTACAAGGTCCCAGAGTGTGAATGCTTGAAATCAAGTCTGTGTTGATTTGGGGAGCCATGTCATCTGCTGGTGTTGGTCCACTGTGGTTTATGAAGTTCAGAGTCTATATAATATATTACTTTCACCCTTTAATTTGAATTATTGATCTAAATCACCTTTTGCATGATATTCTGATTTGTCGGGTTTCACCTAGGTGCTTTTACAAAAATGTACATGCACTTGATCTGCACTTATTTAGTGGATCAGGTCCCATATATACAACTGAATATATTGTTTAAATACATTAGTGCTGGAATTTATGAACAACATAGGAACCAATACACTTACAATAAGCCATATGGCTGGAAATGCCTGTGTTTTAGAAGTCGCTGCTCCACAACCTTATAAGTGTAATATAATTGCTCGAAGGTAAACAATTCATTACCTATAGACCATCTACACTTTAATACACAGGGCTTTTTAAATGTATTCTGGTCACATGAGTCAGCAAGGACCCCAGGGTATTTTATATTCCTTTTGTGTCTAATGCCTTGCCGTAGTTTACATCCATTTGTTCAATGATTAATTCTGTAGTTAAATTTCCCTTTTCTCAAGGGCAATGTGACATAATATGTTATGGAACAGCTGTGCTTGCATAATAGAGCAGCACTGGGGTCTAAGACCAGATTGCCATTACTAATATTACCAGGTGACATGTTCCTGTTCTGAATAAATGACGGTTTCTCTAGCTAAGTGTATCATTATAATAACACATTTCACACCTGGAAAAGGACATTGTTTTCATACATGCTGATAATGAATCATTTTCCAGCATACAATTCACCACTGTATCCAATTTCTGAAGAGTAGTGCATGCATGTATGTGTGTGTGTGTGTGTGTATACTCCTCTAAAATGTTTTACATAATTATCAAGTTCCACTGCATTCCCCACAGCCTAACTTCCCTACAGCCTAACCCCCCCTAGCCTAACCACCCCAGCCTAATCCCAACCCCAACGCACCCAACCCTGCTGCCTAACACTAACTTTACATTCCCTGCCACTAAAAGGTAAGATTTTACCCAACGCTTTCCCTAATCCTACACATGCCAAACCTTCCCTCATCTCAGCCTAACCCTTACCATCTATCCATCCCCTCCCGACAGCCAAACACTAACCATGACTAATCCTCACCTTCTAATCTCTATTCCCAATTTGTAACCTAACCCTTACCTTCCCCTACTATGCTCCATCTCTTCTTCGTAGCATAATACTAACCCTGCCCTTCTAAGGTCCATTCCCTTCCCATAATAACCCTCCCATTCAACGCTCTATCCCCTCCCCATAGATCAAGACTTACCTCCATCGGGTCTTTGTTTTCACCAGCTTATCATATCCATTGGGTGCATTACCCATATGAAAGGGTAAATTGGCATAATATAAATATTTGGGCATACCTAGCCATTCATTTAATATTATTTTAAAAATAACATTAAGTTGTCGAATGTGAACTTAGTGATTTATGGTGATTTATGGATCTGAAAATAAATACCTTTCAGAGATCTACGGTAGAATATCCTATGTACTGTATATAGTCATAAGGGAGTCTTAGATCAGTAGATAGTGTAAAAATTGCTTGTTAAAATAATTGATCTTTGACAATAAAAATTGTAATTTTAAAAAATCCCAGTTATAAATCATAGAGAATGTATGCATTTCTCTATTTGTAGCCACTCACTAATGCTCTGTATGTGCTGAACTTTTCAGTGCTATGTTACATNATTTTTTTGACATGCACCTGAATTTTCGAGTGAGTAATTTGAGCTGGGCTAATCGAATGTGCACACAAGAGACCCTGAATGTTGACTCAATATTGTGAACTTTCTCATGAAAAGAAATCCCTGTATGCCAGCTACTTGCATGTCCCTGGGAGCGCTGCTAGCTTGGGGACTTTAAGGAGACAGACTATAATATGATTACTTATTTTATTTCATTTCCAACATTGACGCTTTCAATATCTAAGCAGCCGCAGTGTGTTTCAACTGCACTGGAAGTAGGGAACAGCTCTTTGTCTAAATGAATTTCTATGGAAGGTTCTGCAATTACCCCAGACAATACTTGACATAAATTATAACATTGGCTTTATAATAAATTAAGTAAATAAAGAAGATATAAACTTAAGATTCTTTCTTCAAAGTTACACAAACTCTATCTATCTATCTATCTATCTATCTATCTATCTATCTATCTATCTATCTATCTCATATATATCTATCTCATATATATCTATCTCATATCTATCTATCTCATATCTATCTATCTATCTATCTATCT